>JAJOOO010002153.1:0-34089 GCA_029582685.1 Solanum piurae
ATCTCAGTCATATCAGTAGCCATGATAACACCCACAAAGCTCAAGACTATGCTCTGATACCAAATAATGCAGATTCAATGAAACAGTAATATTGATGAACAGTAATCGATGGAACAGTAGAAAAAGGGGAAATTCAGGGAATAGAAACTGAGGAAGACAAACTAGTTGCTAAGCTAACTTACAACTAAGAGATATATGGCAAACAAGATAATCCCATTTCATTTCATCAGTACAATATATATAGGACCACAACCCTAGCTGATTCATAGAGTATGCTTGCAACAGTGTCCTCACCTACTACTGCTTCTGACAGAGCTATGCCAGCTCATACAAAGATGACTAAAGTGCAATTAAACAAAATATAATACTACTATAACTTCAGGGACTAAAGTGCTAACATAACAACTTCAGCCACTTTCATTCTGCATCAAAAGATTTCTTATGAGAAGTTTATTTACTAGCCACCTCTATTGGGGTTCCACAATTAAGATTCACAAACTTTTTTATGTAGTGAACAATTGAATGAATAATTTTCATCCTATATAGCAAAAGTTTTGAAGTATGTTTCAGTTGTATATTTGAATACACATATAATTTATAAGCAAGCAGCAATAATTTGTGTCCGGTCATGATGTTTTTAAGTAAAGGGGCCAAGGATATTCAGCTATTGTCTATTTTGAAACTAGCAATGAGGTTTTGCTTTTCCCTTCCTTTTTCTTGGATAGGACAAACTAAGTAATGAGTTAAGTTTCTATGTCCAGCTTGCTAGTCTCGAGGTCAAGAACTAAACAGATTCCTGTCCTTTTTAAATTTAAATGTTGCGGGAACCCTTGAATTTTGACATTGGTTTCCAGTTTAGAGTTATCTTTCTTCATTTACTTTGGTAGGGTATGAAACCGAAGTTTCATTATTAAGAATAAAGTACCAAAAGAAAACAAAAGGTGGGCACTAAGAGATGTTGTCATTGACTTTATGGATAATCCCAGCAGTCTTTTGTAACTTTTGGTTTTGGTATCTTCTTGGTATTTAGTCAATTAATCTTTACCTTGTCAAAAAAAAAAAAGATTGAGTAAAGTTGGGCGGATCAGGACCCAAGTAACTTTTGGGTCAATTTTAGCTCAACTCAGCCTATTTTGACCCACCCATTTGACACCCCCGATTAAAAATATAGCAGATCACAACTTTATTTTGTGTTAAGACAATGGATTGATTGATTTCATTGGTTAGTTTAGTACATCATCGCAACTTTGAATCATGCTCCCATCTCTAAATATACATGCTGCTACGTTCATTTGGTCGAGCAAGGTCTTCCCGTGTCTTGTATGTATGGTTGGCTGATTCTTGTTGATCTTGAGGTTCATAGAATAGGATTGAAAATTAGCTAGTAAAAATAATATCTCAAATCATGTATCCTTTTCTTTCTCCTATTTTCTAGTGAGGAAGTTACCAAATGGAAGATTAGAAGACCTATAAATATACATGTTTTGCAATGATTAGTATTTCACACCCTTTTTCTTATATTTAGTGAGATATATCCACAAAATTGATTCGGAATTACTCAATGGCAAGTTAAGATACATCGTATAGCCTTATCCTTATTCTTCTTCTGTTTCCCCTTTTTATTTTGGAGAAATATCCACAAGATGGATCAGTAATGCACAGTAGCAGGTTAGTACAAACATCACAACTTTTGATTCACATATAAAGGATGTAATCTAGCTAATAAGAATCACAACAAGTAAAAAACATCACTGGATTCATTAAAGCTAATTAATAAGTGGTTGCAATCAGAGACAGCTGTCGTAATCAGAAATGAACTATTGTTAGCCCAATCGGAGCAGGCACAAAGCATTGCAACACTTGAGAATCGATAGAGAGAAAGAGAGAGAACATACAAAGTCGATATCGCCGCAGGAAGGAATCGTTAGGAGGTCGCCGGAGAAAGAAATAAGTAGGAAACTTACGAGAGAATTTTTTGGAAAAGGAAGTGTAGAGAGTTCAATGACCAATGTGTAGAAATTTGTAAAAGGAAATCTGCGTGGGCCGGATTCAACATGTATTTGGGCTCAATTGTTCAAATAATTTGATTTCAAGCTTTCGCATGGATTTCCACAATCTCGGATGCTGTTTAATTTTGAGAAAATATATAATTGACATATATATGACTAATTTTTTTAATTTTTTTTAATGTATAAGACTAACTAATAAAATTAACCGCACCTGACGCAGAAATTTAGTATCATGAAATTTATAAAATAATACCTAAAATCTACCAGTCATTAAAACTAAAACGCTATATTATCTTACATACAAGATTACGTAGTAACAAACATTAATAATGTAAAGGAAAATGAAAATTATAACATCTTATCATTTATCCTTAATAACATAAGCATAAATTAATGATTGTAAAAAAATAATAATCAGGATATGTAACAATAGAATGAAACAGAAAGGAAAAAATCAAGCCTACTGAATGCAAGGAATAGACTCTCCCAGGATAGAACGATTATATTTCATCAGTATATTGATACAAAAATAAGGGTGTTAGCGAGTCACTCAACAGGAACAAAGTACACGAATATTTAATTGTGAAGAAGGAGAAAAGGGAGGAGGAGGTGGAGGTTCAGAATTTTTGTTGTTTTAAAATGAGAGGAAATACATGTATTTATAGACAACAAAGGATAGTGTGAACAAATGTTTATTGTGCCTTGTCGGAAATGTCACAACTATTTGGAAAAGTTGCAACCTTTCAAAAAGGTCACAACCTTTCATAAAAGTCGCAATTGTTCATAAAAGACACAACTTTTCATGAAAGTCACAACTTTACATAAAAGTCACAACTTTTCATGAAAGAAGAAGGCTAGTTTTGGAAATAAATATATTAAAAGGGAATCCTGGTTTGTGGTGGTGTCACGTAGGAGGGCCTAGGGTTCTCTTTTATACATATCTTTTCATAAAAGTCGTTATTGTTAATAAAAGTCACAACTTTTCATGAAAGAAGAAGGCTAGTTTTGGAAATAAATAAATTAAAAGGGAATCATGATTTGAGGTGGCGCCACGTAGGCGGGCCTAGGGTTCTCTTATACATACATATATATATATATACTTCTTCCATTTTTAATTGTCATAATGTCTTTTTTTAGATTCAAACTATAATAGATTTGACTAATATTTTATGATGTATTTTTTTATCATATTGATATGGAAGAAATTACAATTTATAATACTTTTCGTATAGCTTTGAATATCTAATTTTTTTTGTTTAAAACATTGAATTAATTTAATCTAATTTATCAAATTGACCTTCGAAAAGCGCAACATGACAAATAAAAGTGAATGGAGGTAGTATTTGTTATGACATTATTCTTTATATTTTAAGTTTTAACATTAAACAATTACAGGCAATAACATTTTCTAAATTAAAAAAAGTTTAAAAAGAACGGAATATAAATTATCAAAGAAAGTAATAATAGTAATGATAATTAATAATACGCATAAAATCAAGAGAGTCATAACATAAAGAATATTTGTCTTCCTTATTTAGCTCAAAACACTTACTGGCATTTTTCTCGCCACTTAATCATTTATCAAAACATATTTTGTTTTCCTTATTTTTACTCAATATTTTTCAATTTTTATTTCAACAATTTTTTTAAGGTATATTGTTTAAATATAAATTTGGTATATATTTTATATAAGAAGTGTTTATTTTTGTTATGAATTTGGTAAAGAAATTTGCATGTAACTCCAATGAAATTGATATACTGTTAGTTTATAATTAAAGAATGTTTATAATTAACTTGTTTGAATTTGTACTCTTCTTGATATGAATTTTTATGAACCAGTGTTTACTCTGGGTATAAAATTGGTAACGATATGACAAAAAACTTGTATGCATTCGATATACTATTTATATAACAAAATACAATAACTAGTTACAATAGGTTTGAAATTGGTATTCTTTTGGTAAAAATATGGCCAGTGCTTAATTTTAACATGAAATTGATATAGAATTATGTATAATAATGGTATGAAAATGATATATTGTTATATACCATTAAATGATATTTACATAATAATGATATGACTTTGTTATAAAATTATATGTATTTGCATAAATCTGGTATAAATCTGATTCCACCATTTTCCCTTTCCTTTTTTGTCTCATTTGATCCGGATGAGTGGATATTTTCTTTGATTCTTGTTTCTTCTCCTTCGCTGAGTTTTATTTTCTCTTCGGAGGGGTGACACCCTTCTTCACCGGAGTTGCATTTATCTTGCGCGGCAGAGTTTGAGTTATAATATTAAAACTTGGAGGCTCTATTTCAACATTAGATACATCCTCTACAAATCTCGAACTCTTTCTAGGTGTATGATGAACTTTTTAATTATTCGGCATGTTTGTTTGTGAATTGAACTTTTTGATTCTTTCACAGTGTGTACAAGATTTGCGGATGTTTTCATTTGAATGGAGAAGAAGAACAATGAAGTAGTTGAAAGAGAAAGAGTGAATGTGGGTGGAAAGAGAAATGTGGGTGTGTGGGAGTGGGAATGGGAGAAGGGCTGGCATGTGATAAGTTAAGAAAATTTCTTGAAATATGTAATTGATAATTATTAATTGATTCTCTCTCATTAATATTATTTTTCTCACCTATTAATTATAATAATATTATATAATTACATAATAAAATGTAATTAATTAATTTATAAATTAAAACTTATATGTTAATACTTGTAGTTAATACTTTATAAGTAGTAATAAAAATAAATATAAAGGTTGTAATATTAACCCTTAAATAGATGTGCGGGTAATTTTTCCTTTAATTTTTGCCATCTAATCTAATGGTTTAATTTTTGTCTATGTTATCATCTCTCTCTCTCTCTCTCTCTCTATATATATATATATATATATTATTTATATTACATGATGAGCTTAGAAATGTTGATTGAATTTTTTATATTTTATTGAAAGATTATATAATAGACAAAATTATTATTTAATTATTTCATAAATTCACATGACAAAAAATGAAAAAAGAAGCATAAGTAGGTTAATAAACAATTTAAATAATGAATTTTAAGAAACATGTGGCTAATAAACAATTTAAATAAGGAATTCCAAAGTTTTGTTATATATGATGAATTTTTAGTGAGTTGTTGCATATAAAAAATGTCACACATATCATTTTAACCTACAAGAATTGGCAACGGTAGAAAATTTTCATGTGTATTTGAGGTAGAAGTTTTCTAAAATTGATTGTATTCTAAGGCGTTTTTTAAGGTTAAAACAATAAGGAAAATAATTAATAGGAGAATACATAGGAATTTTTTTTTGCTTCCCACGCGGTGTCCGGTACCCACATTGGAGTACGTCTAGATCCAGTTTCGCACCAAAAAGTTCCACATTGGGGGTAAAGCACTCCCTAACAAAGGTGACTTTGTACCCAAGGAGACTCGAGCCCATGACCACTAATTAAGAATGAAAGAGTACTTATCAATCCACCCCAACTCTTGTTGGTGAATACGTAGGAAACTTATTACTATTGAATTCCTAATATTTAGGGATTTTTTTTTATATTTACATAACTCTTTATTGGAGAAATTTTTTGTAGACTTCTATAAATTGAGAACTATTAAACTTTAAGGTCCTTGAAAATGTTGAGTTAATTTTTTACATTTCATTAAAAGATACACATAAGACAAAATTGTCATTTAATATTTTCTAAAATTATTATTTAATCATTTACTTTTAACAAAATTACATGCTAAAAAGAGAAAAAGAAGCACAAGCTAAGTAGGTTGATAAACAACTTAAATAAGGAATTTTCAAATACATGTGGTTAATAAACAATTTAAATAAGAAATTTCAAAATTTTGTTGTATGTGATGAACTTTTAATGAGTTGTTGCATGTCTAAAATGTCACACGTACTATTTTAACCTACAAGAATTGGCAACCGTAAAAAAGTTTCATGTTTATTTATGGTAGCAACCTTCTAAAACTGATTGTATTTTGAGAGAATTTTTTAAGGTTAAAACAATAAGGAATAAAAGGTTTTAGTAAGAGAATAAATAGGAAACTTATTAGTACTTGACTCTTAATATTTATAAAAGGCGAAATGGTCTGGTGGACCCTTATACTTGTATCAGTTTGTATTCTGAATCCTTCTACTTACTCCTTTGTCATCTAGACCCTTAAACTCAATTAAAATGAAACTTTTAAGCCCCTCCAACCATGTGTGTAGCTCACTCTCTTTTATATAATTGACATGTCATATCCACGTCAGATATATTAATGCCACATCATAATTATTTCATAACTATTTTTTAAAATTATTAACCAAAATTATTTAATAAAATATAAAATAATAACATTTTAATTTATTATTGGCATTTCTAATTCTCCCTATTTTCACTATTTCACCACCAAAAGAAAGCCATCGCCGGCGTCGTCGCCATTTTTACCGGCGAAATCACATATACTTTCTCCCTCACCCATCTTCATCTCTACCACACACCATCACTATTTTTCTTTCCTCCTCCAACCTCCACAGTAACAACAATCTAAGCCACCTAACAACCAGATCTGGCCAAACTTTTTGCAATCCAAGGCCGACTACTATTTTCACACCCCAAATTGCTTACAAATACAATTTCACACCAACCTTTGCCGTGAAACTCGTCGAAATCTACCCAAAATTCGCTTGAGATTTTCTTGGGTTATCGAAACGGGTTGAAAAAGACAAGTTTAAGGGATTAGAAGGAGACGATTGTTGTGAAAGATTGAAGATGGGGACCTGCAAACTCCCCTCTGCATCCTCTCCGATGTACCTGCAAACTCCCTTGCCGGCCGCCGCCTCCCATTCTGACGGAAAAAGGACCAGAGTCGGCTCTCTCCCTCTCACACCATTGCTAATCGTCGAGCACCGCCATGAAACCAACACGACTCTCTCCCTCCACTGATAATCTCCATGAAACATGATGTCACCAAAGTGCCAATGCCAAGATCGGGCTAAAGAAGATAACTATGGTGTGGAGGGAAAAAAAGAGGTTTGGGCAGCGATGGGGAATGGGCGGCTGAAAAAGTGGTGTGGGGAAGAAGATGGATTTTTTTTTTTTTTTTTTATTATATAATTTTAATAATTTAAAATTTAAAGTTTAAAATATGATGTTCACTCGCCTTAAATGCGTGTAGTCACACTCTCTCGCCAACTCAGCTATTTTAATGCCACATAAGCATGGTCAATGGTTAGAGGGGTTTAATATATTGTGTTTTATTGAGTATAAGGGTCCAGATGACAAGGACGTGAGTAGAAGGGTCCATAATACAAATTGGTACAAGTACAGGGGTCCATCAGACCATTTTGCCTTTATAAATTAAAAAAAATCTTTTATGTAACTCTTTATTGGAGGAAAAGTTTTTGAACTTTTATAAATTGAGAACTATTGAGCATTAATTTTCTTAAAATTATTGATTGAACTTTTTACCTTTCAATAAAAGGTACACAATAGAAAAAATTATCAGGCACTATATTCTTAAAATTATTATATAATTATTTAGTCAAAAATAAAATTTCACATGGCAAAAAAGGGAAAAAGAAGCACAACTACCTTAGTATACCATTCAAATAAGGAATTTTAATATATATATATATATAAACAATTTAAATAAGGAACTTCAAAGTTTAGATGTATATGATGAACTTTTAAGGAGTTGTTGCATGTCCAAAACTCACACATACTACTTTAATCTACAACGTTGAAAATGTTAGAAAAATTTCATGTTTATTTGAGGTAGCAGGTATTTAAAATTGACTACATTGTGAAAGATTTTTTAAGGTTAAAACAATAAGGAGTAAAAGGTTTTAATAGGAGAATAAGTAGGAAGCTTATTAGTATTTAAACTCCTAATATTTGAGGTAGAAGTCTTCTAAAATTGACATTATTCTCAGACAATTTTTTAAGGCTAAAACAATAAAGAAAACAAGTTTTAATAGGAGAATAGGTAGGAAATTTATTAGTACTGAACTCCTAATATATATGAAAAAAATTAAAAACTTTTATATTTATGTAACTCTTTATTGGAGGAATTTTTTTTTGGACTTCTATAAATTGAGAACCATTAAGTATAAAGGTCCTTTATAAATGTTGATTGAATTTTTTACACTTCATTAAATGATTCACAATATACAAAATTGTCATTTATTATTTTCTTAAAATTATAATTTAATTATTAGTAAAAAAAATACGTGGGAAAAAGGGAAAAAAGAAGCACAACTAGGTTAATAAACAATTTAAATTAGGAATTTCAAGGTCTTGTTGTATATGATGAACTTTTAATGAGTTGTTGCATGTCAAAAACGTCACACGTACCATTTTAACCTACAAGAGTTGGCCATGGTAGACAAATTTAATGTTTATTTGAGTTAAAAGTCTTCTAAAATTGATTGTATTCTAAGACATTTTTTAAGGTTAAAAAAATAAGGAAACAAAGTTTTAAAAGGATAATACGTACGAAACTTATTAGTACTGAACTCCTAATATTTATTGGAGGGGGGGGGGGGAATTTATATTTGCGTAACTCTTTATTGGGGGAATTTTTTGGACTTCTATAAATTAAGAACTGTTAAGAATTGAAGTCCTTAAAAATGTTGATTGAACTTTTTATCTTAATGATTCACAATAGACAAAATTGTCATTTACTATTCTTTTATAAATTATTATTTAATTATTTTTTAAAAACAAATTTTCACATGGAAAAAAAAGGAAAAAAGAAACACAAGTACACTATTAAACAATTTAAATAAGGAATTTCAAAGTTTTGTTATATATATGATGAACTTTTAATGAGTTGTTGCATGTCAATAATGCCACACTTACCATTTTAACCTACAAGAGTTGGCAACAATAGAAAATTTTCATGTATTTATGAAGTAGAAGTCTTTTAATATTGATTGTATTCCGAGTAAGGTTAAAACAATAAGGAAAAAGGTTTTATTAGGAGAATACGTAGGAAACTATTAGTATTGAATTCTTAATATTTATGAAAAAGAATATTAATAAACTTTTATATTTACGTAACTCTTTATTAGAGATTTTTTTTTTGAACTTTTACAAATTGAGAACTATTAAGCATTAAGGTCCTTAAAATGTTGATTAATTTTTTTACCTTTCATGGTTAAAGTATACATAATAGATAAAATTGTCATCAGTATTTTCTTACAATTATTATTTAATTATTTAGTAAAAATAAAATTTCACATGGCAAAAAATGAAAAAGAAGCACAAGTATGTTAATAAACCATTTAAATAAGGAATTTTAAGATGCATAAGGTCAGGTCCGTCTCAACAAGTTTGGGGGCTAAAGCCAAACTTCATTGAAAAATCTTATTTTTTTTTAGTTATAATATATAAATTGAATAACTATAACATACTCAATGTAATCCTACAAATAAAGTGATTTCGAGAAGGTAAGATCTACACATACCTTATAAAATAACAATGTAAACAATGAAAAATTGTAATGAGAAAATATAATATAAAGTTAACTTAATAAAGTCTGTCTCAAAAAATTAAAAGTTTATATGATGATATTGAAATAGTTGCGTTGAATTTGATAAATTGATATGATAATATTAAAATAGTGTTGATTTGTTGTAGTGCTTAAAATTTAAAGTATACACCAAAAACCAAATCTGATCTTTTTATAAGCACATAACAACAGATTTTGAGCCCGTTTGGATTGACTTAAAAAAATAGATTTTAAGTCAAAAGTAAAATGTAAAACTTAAATGACTTTTAAGTCAAAAGATAAAAAGTAGGGGGACTACTTTTGATTTTTAACTAATTATAAGTTATTTTTAACCTTGCCAAACACTTCCTAGCTTATTAATAAGTCTTTTTTTTTTATACTTATTTTAAGTTATTTTTATATTTGTCAAACACTTTTAGAAGTCAAAAGCTGACTTAAAAGTAAGTTTGACCAACTTTTTTGCATAATACAGAAGGTTTGACAGTTTGATAGACTTCAGAATATTCAATCATGAGAGAATAAAAATAGAAAGTAGAATAAAAAAAGAAGGTACGTAAAAGTAAGAATAATAATGTGTATTCTTGATAATCCTCAAGATACAAATAAGTCAACAAAATAGGTAACCACTTAAGAAATTAAAGGGTGTTACAATCAACTAACCACTATTCCATTTCTTAATTATTACATCGACATCCACATTAAATAAAGTAAAAAGTTACAATTGTATTTTCTACCCAATTTTTTTTTTCAAATTTATCAATACTTTATACATAGAGAAAATTGGGGGCCCCAACTGATTGCCTTAGTGGCCTTATGGTCAAAACATTAATAAACATTTTAAATAAGGAATTTCAAAGTTTTGTTATATATGATGAACTTTTAATGAGTTGTTGCATATCCAAAACGTCATACGTACCGTTTTAACCTACAAGACTTAGCAATAGTAGAAATTTTTCATGTTTATTTGAGGTAGCACTCTGATCTTCTAAAATTAATTGTATTTTGAGAGAATTTTTAAGGTTAAAACAATAAGGAATAAAAAGTTTTTTTTAAAAAAAGAATAAATAGAAAAAAATATTAGTATTGAATTCCTAAAATTTATGAAAATAAAAATAAAAATCTTTTATATTTATGTAACTCTTTTGGGGAGGAAAAGTTTTTGAACTTCTATAATTTGAGAACCACTAAGCATGAAGATTCTAAGAAATGTTGATTGAACTTTTTACACTTCATTAAAAAATTCTTTTATAGACAAAATTATTATTTACTATTTTCTTACAATCATTATTTAATTACTTTGTAAAAACAAAATTTCACATAGCAAAAAAGGGACAAAGAAGCACAAGTAGGTTACTAAACAATTTAAATAAGAAACTTTAAGATACATGAGGTTAATGGACAATTTAAATAAGAAAAAAACAAAGTTTAGTTGTATATGATGATGAACTTTTAATGAGTTATTGCAAGTCCAAAACGTCACAGGTATCATATTAACAAACACGATTGACAATGACAAATTTTTTCATGTTTATTTGAGGTAGCAGATTTCTAAAATTGATTGTATTTTGAGAGAATTTTTTAAGATTAAAACAATAAGGAATAAAAGGTTCTAAACGGATAATAAGATCTCATTTGTTTCCATTAAGATCAAGAGGTGCGGAGTTAAATAAACATTTGAATATTAAGATGTGCATTAAGATATAGATGTCTAGAATACACATTTAAATATTAAGAATGTGCATATGAAATTAAATATTATATCAATAAATTGTTATAAAAAATCATTTCAACATTTTTTTTAAATGTTTAAATTTAATTAAAAAAATTAAACTATATGATATGCAAATAAAAATTATTGTAACATAATTTTTTTTAAGAAATTCAATATACACAACTTTTCATATGAAAATATATCACGAATATGAAATATTTTATAAGAATAATATGATATCAAAAAGTTCAATAAGTATGATAGAGACTAGTCAAAAAATAATAAAGAAGGTTTCACATAATCCACGCCTAACATATATTCTAGCTAATAAGAAAAATTAAAGAATTTCTAATTTTTTTCGATGACCTTAATCCAATTCTCTAACTTGTGAACCTCGCGTCATCCATATTTTTTTGTAGCTGTCAAAAATATACTAATAGTTGTACTATATAATAGTTCTTTCCATCCAAGTCCATCTAATTTTTCCTTACATTCCTCAAAGCTAGGTCCCCAAAACTTTTCTTTCAGCCGAAACTAATTGAAGATTGGGATGCAGTTAGCCGAAACTACTGATGATTGAGATGTATAATTATTATGAGCTACATCATTTTTTTCACCAACTAGATTTTCAACTCCATCAGGTGTAGCTATATCTATAGTAGTAGTTACAAAAGAGACACCATGACGGGGATACATACAACTTGTACTTCAACGATGAACTCTTGTTACAATAGAATCTTCAAAAATAATTGTACACAAAACTATTAAATTAATGGCCCAAAACAAAATTCTAATATGAGACCTCAAATATATATATACATAGTTGTTGTTTTTAATCATCCCTACTGTTTTTTCACTCAAAAACCTTGAGTTCCTGATAAACATCAATACACCCAAAAATATTACTCCCTCCGTTTAAAAAGAATGACCTAGTTTGACTTGGAACGGAGTTTGAGAAAAGAAAGTAGAATTTTTAATCTAGTGGTTCTAAATTAAAATTATGTCAAATGTACCAAAATACCCTTTAAAGTGTTGCAAAAAAAGGAAAGGGGTCATTCTTTTTGAAACAACTAAAAAGGAAACCCAACCATTCTTTTTGAAACGGAGGGAGTATTACAACAAGAGTTCTTAACAAAAAGCAATACACCCAAAAAATGTTAATATAAGAAAATACTTGTAAAGATTATGAAAAGTAGATTTTATACAAATCCCATAGTCTTAAGAGTTAATTACATCCTATCCCTACTCTTTTGTAAATAAAAAAAATCCCTTAAATTTGGTAGAATCTGGATACATCCCAAAATGTCCTGATACATTGCGTCCCAGTTTCGGATACATCCCTCAACATCCTGATACATTGCGTCCTAGTTTCAAATACATCCCTCAACATCCTGATACATCACATTTCGGTTTCGGATACATCACTCAACGTCCTGATACATCGCATTTTAGTTTCGAATACATCACTCAACGTCCTGATACATCACGTACATTGCAATACATCTCCTAAAGTGATGTATTCGACCGATACATCGTGTAAAGTGATGTATCCGACTAATACATCACATAAAGTAACGCCCCGCTACATAGTGTACATCTCAATACATTGTAAAGTGATGTATCCGACCGATGCATCGCGTAAAGTGATGTATCCGACCGATGCATCGCGTAAAGTGATGTATCCGACCGATACATCATGTAAAGTGTTGTATCCGATCGATACATTACGTAAAGTGATGTATCTGCTACATCGCGTAAAGTAGAGATTTTTGTAATTTTTTCAAATGGTAGAGAATTTTAGAGAATATAGTAAAATAAGTTGTGTATTTAGGTAATTTTTCCTTATGAAAACTTACTAGTTTAAGAGAAAACAATTGGTGTTTGGTTGAGAAAAGAAAGGAAGAAAGTTTGAAGCAGAGAGAGAACAAGCGTGCAATGAGAGAAAAAGAGAGGCAGCATGATTTTTTTACAGTGTATTAAATAAGTCTGAATATTGTAAAAGCTCTCCTACAAATCTGATTCGTTCAGCTTTTTTCATATCCATTAAGAGACTATTTTGTTTAAAAAAAATAAATTGACTTAATGGGCTAAAACTTAATGATTAAGATTTAGACATAAAAACCGAACACATTTAATGGGCTGAATCTGAATGACTAATGTTCAGACCTTCATTACGTGCAAACAAATAAGATCTAAGTAGGAAACATATTAGTACTGGACTCCTAATATTTATGAAAAAAAATAAAAATCTTTTATATTTACGTAACACTCTAATGGAGGAATTTTTTTTGAACTTTTACAGATTAAGAACTATTAAGCATGAAGCATCTGAGATGATTGAGCTTTTTAGACTTCATTAAAATATTCTAAAATAGATAAAATTATCATGTACTATTTTCTTAAAATTGATATTTAATTACTTAGTAAAAATAAAATTCACATGACTAAAGAATAAAAGGAAACAATTTACATAAGCAATTATCAGAAATGGGGGGTCGAATATAGGTCTAGGGTTCTTAGAACAAAATCTTGATTTGGGGGTCGAATAACGATCTGTTTTAGCTGAAATTTTTCATGCGGTTGTTTTATCATGGGTAAACATAATCTGAAAGAAAATTTAAGATTCGAATTTGGTGGCTCAGGATGACTTTTAGATCAGATTTTCGAGCCGACACTAAATATAGTAATATAGGTGTCATTAGATTCGTATTCTTATGATGGTTATGTATTCGATAGATTGGAAGCACTTTGAAGCTTTATGAAAGGGGAAGACTCAAGTCCCAAAGTAATTGCTCAATTATTTAAGGCAAGTGAATTTCTCAACTCTTATTAAGTGTATAGAATCGTGTATTTCCTTGTAGTAGGTGTTGGGTAGTAATGAGACTCGGTGATGGGTTGACTTGTTCATATTGAATGACTCTAATAAGAAAAAATAGGTAGTAAAAAGACAACTTGATTGCATATTTCTACGTGATGTGTTGGGAATGGTATGAAAGGTTTATTGATTTATTGTTGCTGTTATATCACAATTGTGTTGTTGTGAATTGTGCATTGATATAAAAATGGTCATCTCCTCATTATTTGTGAACATGTCATTTGCATTGGTTCTGAGAAATGGTTGTGACAAGTTTATGTGAATTGAAGAAGTATAAGAAATTAAATAGGAAGTACCATTTTGAGGGACGTGTCGCACGCCGCGACAAATACTATATTTCAAGGGACACGTCGCATGCTATGACAAATTCTATTATCGAGGGACGTGTCACATGCCACGATTGATTTTATTATCAAGGGTCGTGTCGCACGCTGCGGTGGATACATGGACATATATGTCCCCTATGGATCCCGCACTGAGAGACATATGGTGTGTATCGCTAGGTCAAACATGCATCACTATACTTTGCATAACATTTCATTACATTTCATATCTATATCATTTGTGAATTTGTTAGTGCCTTTCTGTGAAACTTGAAATTGTGAACTATTAGGTTGGACTAGTTTTATGCAGGTTGTAGTTGTGAAGGTTCGGTTGGGGTGTAAGGAGTACCCGTATTCTATCCCCTTAGCTTGTGTTTAGAAGTTTACTTGTTGAGTACTGTGTGGTTTGGTACTCACCCCTTGCTTCTACATTTTTGTATGTTACGAGCCCGAATCTTCGTGATACTTTCTATTCTCTTCTTTTCTAAGGCTTCCTGGAGATTTGTGAGGTAGCTGTTTGTCATCTCAATGGACCTTCTTACTCCTATTTATGATCTTGTTTTATTCTAGAAACAATGTTATTTGAGACTTGTGTTTTTCTTTTGAATCAATTGTAATACTTTAGAGGCTTGTACACGTGACAATCAAGTTTTGAGAGTTTTATTAAGTTGGCTTAGTTATCCGCACTTATGATATTTTAAGATTTCAATTTGTTTTACTTCCGCATTTTTGTGATATTTAGATTTTAGGCTGACTTGTCTTGGTGGGATAAGACGAGTGCCATCACATTCATTTTGGGTCGTGACATAACATTTATGGAAAAATATATGTAAAAAACTTTTATATTTACATAAACTCTTTATTGGAGGAAAGGTTTTTGGACTTCTATAAATTGAGAACCATTAAGCATAAAGGTCCATAAAAATGTCGATTGGACTTTTTGCCTTTCATTAAAATATACTCAATTGACAAAATTATCATTTGGTATTTTCTTATAATTATAATTTAATTATTTAGTAAATATAAAATTTTACATGACGAAAAAGAAAAAAAGGAAGTAAAAATAGGTTAATAAACAATTTAAACAAGGAATTTCAATGTTTTGTTGTATATTATCAACTTTTAATGAGTTGTTACATGTCAAAAATGTTGCACATACCATTTTAACCTATAAGAGTTGGCTATGGTAGGATTTTTTTTCATGTTTATTTGAGGTAGAAGTATTCTAAAATTTGTTGTATTTTGAGACAATCTTTTTAAGGTTAAAAGTTAAAACAATAAGGAAAAAAAGTTTTAATAGGCTAGACTATAAAGGAGACAACTTTCTCTCGAACAACTATCCCGAATCAAGTGCTTTCTTTCGAACATCAACAATCATAACAATGAAAAACAACCCACACCTTAACTTATTCATTCTCTCGAGCTATATGGGTAGGATTTGGTTTAGGATTCACTCTCTCGAGCTAAACCCAGCTCAACCCAATACATACAAATCATTAATCAATAATCTTTGTTCTAAAACCTCTCTCTAGAGCAATCCAAGAACACAAAATTAGAACTGCATTTGCAACTACAATTCATAAATTAAACCACAATTAATGATTAAACTCATTTCAAAATAGCATTTTTAACTAGTCATTAACAATACCCATAAACTAATTCAACCTATAATCACATGATCACACCCCAAAAATTGGGGTTTTAGCCAAACATCATAAAAGAGTAAAAATAATTACCGAATCGATTAGCCATCAAGTGGGTACGAGTAATTTAGTCTTTACAATGCTTCAATTTGTAGAATAATCGAAACCCGCTTCCAAAATCTCCAAATTGAATCTGTAAAATTCTTCTAAACTATGAAAAACTATAGAGAAAAGTGTTCTAAACTCAATTCGCATTCACCAGCATAATTCTGCATACTCAAATAATTGTTCAAAATCTAATTTATAGTCGCCAAAAATAAGACACAAAGGGCCGTTTGGTGAAGTAAGTAGGGCTAGCCGAACCACTCGGCGAACCGCCCATTGATCTCTACCATCGCCTTTTCGCCTTGACACTCAACATCCTCAAGTTGTGTAACTTTGGGCGATCTCTCTTTGCATCTTGGAGTTGCTCGGCGATTCGCTGACTGCTCCTTTTTGTCGCCGACTTGGTCTCTTCCCTCAGGGCTGGCACACTGGAACTTTAGGTTGTCAAGCTAGGCACTCGGCGATTCGCCAAGTGCTCTTGGTGATCACCAGACTTGCCTTTCTTCAATTCTTCAGTTTGTTTTGTTCCGTTTTGCCTGTTAGTGTCCTTGCTTTGTTCCTCAATCCATATACCTGAAAATCAAGGATTAAACATCAGTTTATGGCACTAATTAAGCATTTGAGGACACTAAATCTATATAAATAAATCCCCAAATGAGTCCAAATCTCGGACTCATCAACACCCCTAACTTAAACTTTTGCTTGTCCTCAAGTAAAACTCAAGATTAGCAATTCAAAAAGGATGTCTCAAATAGTGATGCATAAGACTTGACATGAATGCACACAAGAAGATTCAACTTACTCATGCAATGATCAATTGTGCACTCAAATATTTAAACTGTGACTCACTATTATCAAAGATGCTCAAGTTCACAATACTTGCTTCAAATACAAGTTCAAGCTCAACAAAGGTACTCAAATGCCCTCACAAGAAAAATGATTCCCTATTCACACAAAGTTCTTCAACAATTTATAGTTACGGAATCACATACGACTCTCACACTCACAAAGATGAACACATGCATGACTTCACCCATAGGTTTGCCCTTATTTTCCAATCAACATTTGTTTCAGCTCACTCAAGATCACAAAGGTCTTTTCAAGGCTTGTAACGGGGCTGAGTGTAAGGGTATGGTCATTTAGGATCAGTGACTGCTACCTTCATGAAGTGTGGTCTGAACATCACTTTCTTCCTTTTCTTCAGCATTTTGTTCATGCTCATAATTTACCCCATTATTCAACTTCAAATGGACTATCAGATACTCATTTCTTTTGCAACTTCCACTGCTTTATGTCACAACTTTTTCATTCTTTTTCTTTTGCTTTTTTTTTTACATGGATGGGTTCCATCTTTTTCAAAACCATTGCTCAAAGAGGGAATTTCTCACACTTCTTGATTTCCCTTCTCTTTTCACCACACCCCCAACTTAGGGTTTTGGAATAAGTTGGCTATTCAAATAAACCACACTTCAGGAGAGTTATGAGTGAATGGATTAGGAGTCACAATTGTTCAAGTTTCTTCCAAGAAAAGGATAAGGCTCAAGAGGGTTCAAGCAAGGTTCACACATCTCACAAGGTTGGCCACAAAAGAGGTATATTGTTAAATTGTTTCACTCTTTAAAATTGTTGCCTAAGATCATTTCAAGTGTTTGCATCACTTAGTCAACTAGACCAACGGGGCAAATTCTAGGTTCATCACACACAATATTTAAGGTATTCTCATCACACAAGGCATTGACACCAATATCAAACAAGACTCCACACTTTCTAGATAGTGTGCAATGTTCATCACAAGAGACTCATTCGATAACCGGCTAGTCACAACAAGATGCTAAAAGTCCACACATTATCTATGCAACTTCATTTGGCTTCATCGTAGCCGCACATTCATTTCGTTCAATTAAGAGCACTATTCAAGTCATCGGTATTGATCATAATCGATACTCAAATTCGCACAAGAACAACCACAATCACAAACAATAGAGGTAGCACAAATTTTCAAAATAGGTCAAAACCATTTCCATTCAAAACAAGGAGCCACAAGCTTAAACATCCACAAGATTGAGATCAAAACACCATCAAAACATATAAATAGATCACAAAACCCAATATTCACAAACAAAATGCAATCATAAGAGGTAGGTATGGAAATACCTCACCCCACCCACAAAAGAAAAGTAGTTGTCCTCAAATGCAACTAAAAGAACAATAATCAATAAAAACAACAGAGAGGGAGGTAAATATGTCATCCTGCCAGGCTAAGCCTGAGGTGAAGTCTGCATCGCAGTCACTCTGTCTGTCAGGGCATCAGTGCCTGGGGTCACACTCTGGGATTGGGCATCGGTGCCCGGTGTAATATCAACACTGGCTCCACTGGAGCGTGCCATAAAAGTGTCCCTCAAAGATGTCTGAATGGTCGAATGTACCATAACCTCCTCGACCTCAGTTAGGCCCTCATAGGTGGTCTCTTCCTGAACACCGAGCTGCTCCTCATTAGTCTCAGCTTCAGACTCTGTAGCCACATCATCAACTCTAAACATCAGAATTTGCTGAAATATATGTGTCCAGGTCGTCAGGGATCTCCATGGTCATCAAAACCATCGACATATCAGTGGACTTCAGCTGGTCCGCATCTCTTCTCAACTCTGCAATTTTGGCCTTTAAGACAGTCACCTCATGAAAGGCTCCTTGACCTCTCTCACACACCTCTATCCTTGCCGTGAGGGCATCAATAACATCTCTAAGAGGTGTCAAAGCAGTGATGAGAGCTCTCTCAATCATACCAAGAACTGCAACCTCTAGCCTGGAGGCATGCATGTCAGCAGAATGGGCTAGGTGTCTCATCCGTAGCAGCATGTACTTGGGAATGGAGGTCGGGATGCAACAGTACTAGCAGCAGACCTAGGAGGCAGGGGAGCGGTATAAGAACTCAGAGTCATAGAAGGGGCAGAGCTAGAAATACCTGAAGGCCAGTGGCTGGAGTAGGCAATACTGCCTCTGCAGGTAGTGTGTCAATATCAACAACCGGGGATGTATCCACCAGGGCTGCCCTCTTATTCTCAACCTCATCCTTCAAGTACTCGGCCTCAATACGCTGGATGTCAGTAGAGGAGGTGGGAATCACTTCCATGTCCTTCTTCTCATCATGTGGCTGCCGAGCTCGTCTGTTAACACCGGGAAAGGAAGAGATGTCTGTTGCTGCCTAGCTCTCATGGTCATCTCTGTCTAATAATTGCACCTAGATTAATGCACTTCCATGCAATGATGGATCCAAGATAGGCCCCCTTTGTGTGGTGGAGGATAGACTCATTTTGGGACGGCATAATTGTGCTACTGATGAAGCTGAACCAATACTTCGCTGCCACATTAAGGTCTTTCTTCTCTATTGGCACTCCTGCCTCAATCCACCTAGTAGTATTGTCAGATAAAAGAGAGGCCAACCAACCTTTCATATCCTCCAAATCCGTTGTCTTGATCATGCTATGGTAGTCATCTTTCTTCCCCTGATAACTCCATAGTCTACTTGCTTGAAGGTAGCAACCTTCCTCTTTCCCTATGGCACCAAAGCTCCATAGGCAGTGTAGAACTCCCAAATCCAATTAGGAATGTAAGGGCCTTGGGGTTTTGTAAAGAGTTGGAATTTTTGGGATTTCAGGGTACTCCATATCTCTGGATCTCTGTCCATCACACCATCTGTGGACAATCTCTTCTCCTCGATGATAGTCCTCAGTCCCTCGGCCTTTAGTCTATTGAGAGACCGGGGAGAAGGACCCTGTGCAGGTGGTGCTGGGACTATAATCTAGAACTGGAGAAGGAGAAGTGGTCTGAGGCACCCAGATCCTAGACGGATCATGCATCCTCTTGGAGCACATTTCAGCTCTCTGGGCCAATATCATCTGGTCATCCTCAGGCTCAGAGATGACAGCTTGAGAATCTTGGTGTTCCCCCTCACTTTCAGATGTTGTAAGGTGAGTCACGTAGACTCCCTCTCTGTCGGAGCTGACCTCTGTTGACTCAATTATGATGCCTTGCCCTTTCCTTTGCCTTTCCCACCCGTGGTAGGAAGTTTGGATGCCTTTGCCTTGGATGCCGCTACATCCTCATTTATGATGATCCATTTTTCCCATTTGCGGGGTGGCATGTCTCGTACTGGTACTTTGGGTCTATCCATATCTGCAAAACACATAGAAAAGTGTTATAAACCATTCAAGAAAATTGCATATATCAAGTTGCAGAAAGACTCACCGAACTAGTCGCCGAGGCGAGCTAGATCGGGCTCGCCGAAAGGACCAACTTGAAAACTTTCCAGAAATAAGGCATGTCGGTGATGTTCAGGGACCTTTCGACAAATCGCCGACACAACTTGGTTAGCTTAGACTAGCCCGCCGAAAATTACAGTGTGTTTTAGGGGTTAGGGGTGCAGAAAAGGCGATCTAATAAACCTTTCGGTGAGTCGCCGAATGAACTCGACAAGCTCATACTTCCCGCTGAAAGTTACAGACTCAACTTAACCAAATCTAGAAATTAAGGGTGATCAAAGGGGGACTTTGGTGAACGGTCGAACGGTTCGGTGAGCTCGACCCAACTCACTAGACTACCCCAACGTGCTAATTTTCAACCCCGTTTCCCAAAATCAAGCCTGCAACCCCCGAAATCAAAATCAGACACACACACCATACAATTCCAAACAGACCCATATTACCCATGCCTTCGGGGTACTCAGACTTCCCTCGATTTGGCCAAAATTAGCCATTTGATGACTTTTGCCCTTAAGAATGACGTCAAACACTCTATTATTGGGAAAATTATATCGTTTGGCTCAATTCGGGGTTACTCAAACTTCACCCCACTAGACCCAATATAAAAGAACCGCAACCCAACAATTTAGAAACAATTTAATTGCACAAAACATGGGAAATCATCGTTTTAAGAAATTAGGTATAAGTTTGAAAACAAAACAGGCAATCTGACATATAAAAACATGATTTAAACAATTACCCAACACAAATCAACATATATTTACCGATAGCATTTGAGTGCAACCACTAATCAAAGGTACGGGATTCAAAAAACCAACCTGTATGCCGAATTGATAATTTGAAAAGCTAGGCGGCAAAGTAATTCAATTTTCGAGCACGATATCACACACAAAAAGCGAACAAAATAGTAAAGTATGGAGAATCTAAAGTGTAGGTGAGAGTGTACGGGGTTAGAAATGAAAGAATATGAAAGATTTTGAAATTTTAAACCATTTGGCCTTTTAAAACCTTCCAATTTGCGGCCCTTTTGGCGGTGTTAGTCAACCACCCTGAATCACTCGATGATGCGCCGAGTGGTAATTTACCTCACCGAGTTTTTTAGGACCTCCATTCAATTTGGGGGTGGAAAAAATTGAGCTCGCTGACCTGTTCGGCGAGTCTCCGATTAAGAAATTAGCCCGCCAAGTTTTACAGACTTCCACTTCAGGCTTTGTTGGTCCAACAACAGTCGAGATAGGGCTCGCCGACATCTTCGGTGAGTCACCGACTGGACTCTTTGCTCGCCAAACCACTTATTTTTAAACACACTTCACTTTTTAACCTGCACAATCAACACCCGTTATTTATAATTATACTTAAAGCATTAAAAACTTGGGTTGCCTCCCAAAAAGTGCCTTAGTTAACGTTGTGGCACGACACAAGTACCCATTAGAGCTTCATTTTTGGGGTTTGCCATTGTATCACTAGGCAACCCCCTTTGTTGTCTTGGATTCAAATGTGAAGAGATTTGACCCATTTTGGTCTCCAGGTGCTTAATTGAAACTGAGTGAGAGGTCACCATCTGGTTGAGAGTTGATACATGCTCTTTCATTTCTTTCAACACATTATCGGACCCTTCAACCCTGTTGAGAATGCGTGAGAGCATGTCTTCCGTATGACCACCCACAGATTCCTTGGGCTTTTGATTCTCATGGGGAGGAACATACCTATCCTTCTCCTCCTCTCTTTCCTTATAAGTGGCGTTGCGATCACGCCAATCTCTGTTACGGTCTCTCCTGCCCTCATCTCTATTCCAACTTTAATTTCCACCCGGTGTTTGGTAGTTTGCACGATAACCTCCCCATTGGTTGGCTAGGAAGTTCACTTCCTCATTGTACAACACTTCAAATTGGGCTTCATTGGGGTTTACTCTACCAACACCCACAACATTAACATTCTTTGTACCAACACCCATGATATTTTTAGACTAGATGTCCAGCTGGGTCATCATCTTTGCAATGTTTTGGTATCTTTATTGATCTGCTCCTTTGTCATTCTAAAGTTTAGAGGAGAGACTTGGTCTTCACGAGTGTACCATGCCCTGTTGATCTTGGTCATGCAATCAAGGAGTTGGAAATCTACTTCATAGGGTTGTTGTATTATACCACCAGGAATAAGTTGATCAACAACTCCTTTGTTCACCGAGTCGAGACTCTTATAGAAGTATTGCAGCAACAAATTGTTAGGCAATCTATGAGTTGGACATTGCAGCACCAACTTCTTAAACCTCAGCCACGTCTCATGGATTGGCTCACCCTCCATGCGTCTGAAACCTTGGATACTATCCCTAAGTGTCATCATCTTTGATGGGGAAAAAAATCTCACTTGGAATACTGTGATCAGCTCCATCCAAGAAGTGATTGAATCTCGTGGCAACTCAACCAACCACTTGCTATCCTCGCCCGTCAGAGAAAATAGGAACAACCTCAGATGGACCGATTCTTGTGATATGTTCTTAAATGAGAACGGTCCACAAATATCAACAAAATTTCTGATATGCTCATAGGGATCCTCATGAGCAACCCCCCAAATAATCTTTTTAATTGTAGGAGCTGAAGCATGATGCTTGTGATGTGAAAAACAGTGTTTCCTTCAGGTAGAGGTAAACGAATGGCTCCAACACCACCCACTTGTACTGGATCATTGATGTTCGGGTCATGAAAATCATTGAGGTTTCCAACATCATCTTGGTGGCTTACTTGGCTACCATTACTTTTGTTAACGCTCATCTCCTCCTCTGTTTAACACAAGAAACACAAAACCAAAACTAAAATAAGTAGATTCAACTATAGCTAAAAAGATCACAATTCAACTTCACCAAAAGAATATTAAACAACACCACTCCAGCGGCGCCATTTTGATTGAACATTTCAAGCACACCTCATCCAATTCTAGGTGCCAACGATCGTTATTCAGTATAAAACCCAAGAATTAAGTTGGGGTCGAATCCCACAGGGAGCGGTACATGTTCAAATTCAATTATGAAGTGCAAACGTGGTCTAATCAGCCATAGGAATATAAATTATCGAAAAAGACATGAGTAAAATTAAAGGGGTTACACGAATTTTAAATGAGGGTTTTGGTTTTAAATTATCAATTTCAAAGCAGTCCCAAACACTTTGAAATAACAATAAGGAGAGGAATTTTCGGGATGTGATCGATTATAGGTAAATTTTGATATATGGGTAATTGAAACTACTAGTAAAGAACTAAAAATCAGTGAGTACGATAGACTATAAGGGAGAGAGCTTTCTCTCGAACAACTATCCCGAATCAAGTGATTTCTTTCGAACATCAACAAACATAACAATGAAGAACAACCCACACCTTAATTCCACCACTCTCTCGAGTTAGATAGATAGGATTGGGTTTAGGATTCACTCTCTCGTGCTAAATCTAGCTCAACCCAATACCTACAAATCATTAATCAATAATATTAGTTCTAAAACCTCTCTCTCGAGCAAGCCAATAACACAAAATTAGAACTGGATTTGCAACTACAATTCATAAATTAAACCACAATTAATGATTAATCTCACTTCAAAAAAACATTTAAACTAGTAATTAACAATACCCATAAACTAATTCAATTCATAATCACATGATCACACCCCAAGAATTAGGGTTTTAGCCAAACATGAGAAAAGAGTAAAAACGATTACCGAATCGATTAGCCATCAACTGGGTACGAGTAATTTACTCTTTACAATTCTTCAATTTGCAGAATAATCAAAACTCACTTCCAAAATCTCTAAATTGAATCTCTAAAATTCTTCTAAACTATGAAAAACTATAGAGAAAAGTGTTCTAAACTCAATTCGCATTCACCAGCATAAGTCTGCATACTCAAATAATTGCTCAAAATCTAATTTATAGTCGCAAAAAATAAGCCACAAAGGGCCATTTGGAGAAGTAAGTTGGGCTCACTGAACCACTCGGCGAACCGCCCATTGATCTCTTCCATCGCCTTTTCGCCTTGGCACTCAACATCATCAAATTTTGTAACTCTGGGCGATCTCTGTTTGCATCGCGGAACTGCTCGACGATTCGCCAACTACTCTTTTTTGTTGTTGACTTGGTTTCTTCCCTCAATGTTGGCACAATGGAACTTTAGGCGGTCAAGCTAGCCACTCGGCGATTCGCCAAGTGCTCTTGGCGATCACCAAGCTTGCCTTTCTTCATTTCTTTAGTTTGTTTTGTTCCTTTTTGCCTGTTAGTGTCCTTGATTTTTCCCTCAATTCATATACCTGAAAATCAAGGATTTAACATCAGTTTATGGCACAAATTAAGCATTTGAGGACACTAAATCTATATAAACAAAGCCCCAAATGAGTCCAAATCTCAAACTCATCAGTGGTTGGAGTACTTGTGTTCAATAATTCTTTACTTAGAGTTAATTGAGTACCTTCTAAGTATCGTATTATATGGTATTTACCCCTTACTTCTACACTTGTGTAGGTTACGAGCCCGGATCTTTGTGATTATGTTTCCTCTATATTGTTTCTGAAGTTTTACCACGGAGACTTGAGAGGTAGTTGCTTGTCATCTCAGCGAGCCTCCTTGTTCCTTTATTATGTTCTTATTCTACTCGAGAAACAATGACATTGAGAATTTTACTTTTCCTTCATTTTATTGTAATACATTAGAGGCTTGTACACGTGACAATCATATTTTGGTGGGTTTAATTAAGTTATTTATGTTATCCTCTCTAGTATATGGTGTTAGACGTTGTTTCTTGTTTTACTTCCGCATTTATCATTATATGTTGGGTTTTTGGGTGACTTATTTTGGTGGGATAAGACGAGTGCCATCACATCCATTTTTGGATCGTGACAAATGGTATTAGATCCGGGTTTATAGGTCTCACGTGTATACAAGCCAAGTCTAAATAGAGTCTTGCAGATCAGTACGATGACATCTGTACCTATCTTTGAGAGGCTCTGAAGATAGTTAGGAAAATTCTTTTTGTTCATTCATTCTTATCGTGTGTGTTACCTTTTCTAGTTCTTAGTGTGGCTTGTTCTTTTGGCAGATGGTGAGGACTAGAGCTACTGTTGCGAGTAGAGGTGGGGACGTAGTTTCTGAGACACTTATTGAGACCCCATGTAGGGGTAGGGTAGATCCCGAACTAGAGACCATGCCATAGAGCAACATCAGTGAGGGGTCATGCTAGAGAGGTATCTCGGAAGCCATATGATTATGTTAGAGAGGACCAGGTTTTTCTAGAGTATGTTGCTGCACCATTGCTTCAAGATGCCTTATTAAATGTGTTGGCTGTGCTCGAGAGCTTTACTCAGGGTGGTGGTGTGACATGCACATGATACATCCAAACTTACACTTCACTTAAGAAGTATAAAAGGGTCGAATTCAATTATAGAACTCAACAAGAGTTAAGGTCGATCCCACATGGATTATTGAAGAAATAAGTCTACTAGTTCTTATGTTCAGTTGTGGTTTATATTTCCATACACAAAAATGCATAAAGTAAATTGGGTTGGATTTAGTGGTCAAGTAACCAATTTTAACTAGAATCCAGTAGTAACAGGCTATAATCTCAAGGTTGTGATTATCAATTAGAAGAGACCAGACTTGTGTTCCCCATGACCTTGAAATACAACTTAGATTTCGCACAAATAAAAATTGTTCGATGTAAAACATGAATTATTAGCTAGTTAAGAACACCTAAGCGCTTGTGATCCTTTTTAGGTGAATATAACTCATCTCCTCTCGGTCTTAGAGTGTTTGTATTATTAATTCTTGCTTTCTCATTTAGAAAACTATGAGACCTCGTGGTTCTTTCGCATAATATGCATATCATTGCATGACTGTATGAGGTTTATATGACTTTGTGTATCACGTTGGGAGAACAAGGTTTCTAAGGGGTGGTAAAAATCAAATAATAGACTAATGTTATGGGTCAAGGATGGCCTTCAACAAGTTCGAGTTAAGGAATGTCTCTTGTTACACCCTGCTCGTTCGGAAGGTTTGTGTTAACCAATACCTTGGAGTATGACAAAGAGTGTCTTATATGCTAAGAAGGATGTTTTATAAGGTGATATAGTCACCCAATGATCGTAATTTATGTTTCGAAGTCAACCAAGTTGGGAAATAAAAGTCGACAAAGGTTAGAGTAAGTTTCTTTGATAAGCTTTCTGAAATTTGGGTTAAATTTCTTGGAGCTTTTTTCCTAATCTAATCAGATTTAGAAGAACCCCAATATACCAAATAGAAGGTCTACGAGTCAGTTTCCAACACACTAAACCATTTGTCCATACGACTTCAGAATTGAAAGATTTTCAGATTTTAGTGAGACTGCACAAGCAGGCACGTGTAGGTGGGCACCTAGCCCTTATGTTGGTTTAGCTTTATAAGATTTGGTTTCCCTTCATTTTTGTAAGACCCAGATTCGAGAAAGGAAAAAATCCTAATTTTCAGAAGTTGCAGGTGCCACCGGCGGAGGCCACCTAAGGACCGTCAATCGACTTACGGCCCGTCAGTCAACTCCATCGATTGGCCAGTCGACTTTTAGTTTCCTACCCCAGATTTCAGCCCTTCGACAGCCAAACGACGACTGACAGGACAGTGCATCAGTCTACTCACGGCCCGTCAGTCAGCTCCGTCGATGGGCCAGTTGACTTTTAGTTTCAAAACCCAGATTTCTGCTCTTTGACAGCCAAATGACAACTAACAGGACAGACCGTCAGGAGACTTACGGCACGTGAGTCAGATCCGTCGATCAGCCAGTTGACTTTTTAGGTAGGGGTAGTCGGGTCTTTTCCTAATTGTTTTAACCCTAAACTATTTCATTTTGGTCAGTTTTAGCCTATTATTCTAGTCAAATTTTACCCTAAACCATTATTCCCTAGAATTCACCAAGCTTAGAACAAAAGAGGAGAAAAAGGTGACTCAAAACCCTTCCAAGAACACAACAAGTTTCTTCAGTTCCAGCCCCAAAATTAAAATATTTCTCCATGAATTTCGACACCAGGTATGTGGGATTTCATTGGTGGATTCCTTTCATCCGCTAGGTCCCTAGAATTCAGCCATATTGTTGATTCTTATATCTTGCTTAGACCTAGGGTTTCTAAAACCTTAGATAGTAGTTGTGATTTAGCTGTTAGAATATTCCTAATCAGATTATCATGTTCTTGTGGAATCTTTGCTTAGTTCTTCGCATGAAACTCAGAACCTTAGCTGTGTAGATTCTCTTAGTTCACGAATTACACATGCTAGGTCAGTTAAACATATATACATGCTCCAATTTTGAACATCACATTATCAATATATTTCAGCATGAACCTTATTTTGAGTTATAAATATTGAAAAGCTTTTTAAAGCCAACACTTGAGTTTTAAACTGAGTTATTGAGAAAGTTAAGATGAGTTTTAAGAAAGAGCTTCTAAAACATGATTAGTATGACAATCGAGTATACCATCAATGTATGAGCAATATGGTATCTAGATATACCATCAATGTTTATGCAGTATGACTTCCCGAGTCATCAATGATTATATTATATTATGATTTTGAATTGTTTTTGAGAAAGAATTTTCAAGTATGAGTATCTGCATGTCAGCATTTTGAGCTATTCATTATTTCAGTCATAATGTATCATATATATATTCAGTTGGGAGTAGGCTTAGCACCGAATGAACTAGGGTTTCACCGTACCTTCATAGTCCAGAACTACATGCCCCCGTAGGTTAAGTCCCTTTTATTGGGCATCAGTTTTAGTGATTATTCCAGTGACGCCTTTATACCCCTTGCAAGGTATATCGGGTCCTTCAATGGGGTCTGTACATCGAACACCACAAATAGCCAATGTGGTGGTTATATCGGTTACTAGTAGCTACCACAGTCAGACTCTAGTGTATTTCACCAGGTTTTTAGTGATACTTCAGTATTCAGTCTCATCATGTTATGTACTTAGTCATTGCATTCAGTTCAGTTCTTTTTGGTATGTATCAGTATTTCCATCAAGTTTAGATTATGTTATTGCTCAGTTATGCTTTGTTTAGTTATATGTTTATTCAACTTTTATCCAATCCTGCATGCTCAGTACCTTCCAAGTACTGACACATACTCTGCGCTACATCTTTTCATGATATAGGTTTAGGTCCTCAACATTTAGATCACACGTAGATTGGTTCATGATCCACATTCAGCAGCTTCAGTAGTGAGTCCTCATACTTTGAGGACAATAGACATGCTTTACACTTTAGTCTTTTTATTCAGTTTTTTAGTTTTGCTAGAGTTAGTTGGGGGCATGTCCCAACAACTTTAGTCAGTTATAGGTTTTTCAGACATAGTACTAGATTCAGTTTTAGTTTTTAGTTTGATCCTCCAATTGTTATTAAACTCATAGTCTTCTATATATTCATATCAGTATAGGGTATTCCCCACTTTTAGTTATCACTTTTTAAGCTTTCGCATAGTATATTTATTCAGTAATCTTTTAGTATGCTTATGATATGCCAGCTCAGGGTTAACTTGGGTCACTCATAATCCTAGGTCCCGTGTTTACGTCCTGGGGCAGCCTCGGGATGTGACAATTTTATCTTAGCTTTTTCGACCAAATAAGAAGAAAATAGTCCTAACTCCTCTATAAAGGGTCCTCTATCATCAAAGCAAAGATATACAAGATTTCAACATGGTTTCACCCTCGGAATGTTCATAGAGATTGTGTTACTTCTTTCCTCCTCGTTGGTTGTGATTTAGAGGATTCTTCATAGTGAATGAATCTCATTTTTTAGGTTCCGTTGCTGCTGTTTGGAGGTAATAAGTCTTACCCTTAATTTTATTGAGTGAGTCAAAGTTATAGCTATGCTATATAATCAAGAACACGAATAGACGGCTGGAAAATTGTATTTGGATAGTTTTGTGATGTTGGGCTATTTTGAAGTATTTTTTGATGTTGTTGTTGCTGGAATTTTCAGAAATATTTTTTTTGTGCGTGATTGTGTTTGATATGAGTCTGGAAGAGAAGAAGAATTATAGATGGGTAATTACTTGTAAGATAAATAAGTGTGACATTGGTTTTATTATTGCATTAAAATTTTGAAATGGTTTCTTCTTGGTTCAACGTCTTGTGTTTGAGGGAATTGTTTGTTATTGAGGAGATTGTTTGTTATTGATAAGACATGCTAAAATAATATAAGCTCCATCAATTTTATGCTAAGGTTCTTCCCTTTTAATCTCCTATTGCTTATGAAAAGAAAGACATGATTCCAAACCTAATTATTGGACGAACTCACAGGATGGTTATTAGAAGCCGTAAGTTTGAGTTATTATTGTTTTATTGAATAATTATAGGATTGAATAAATATTTTTTTTTGGCTTTAATGGTTTGAAGAATCATGGTTGAGATTTGGTTGTGGTTATTTTGGGGTTGGAAAGGAGGGGTGTGTTGATATGCCGAGTTTTTATTATTGTGCAGGCATAATCTATTTGGTTGTTATTGACTATTGTATCGTCCTCCACTTGTTAATAGCTGATGCAAAAATGTATGTATGTCATCAATTTAGGGTTGTAATTTAGAGAAGAAAATGTAATGAAACACATTTAAAAAGGGTCTGGCTAGCTAATCACTATGCTAGTAAGCTCTAAATTGCTACTTTGACCCTAAAATGTTATATTCTGCCTGTAATGGTTGTGTGACATGATTTTATGTAGATTACATGCTCTAAGGCAGAGGTACAATCCATATGAATACCGCAAGACCCATAATTGAGGTATGTTTCCTTTGAGCACAAATTTTGGAATCCTAAATCGTCAAATGTTGTTTTACTATTCTATTGCTAGAAAGACCTTTTGTGAAAGGCATTGGGATTGCAACTGGCGTATTTTTGTGACTCCATTATGTTGCTATTCCACTCGTTCGGTTATATAGGGTTGTCAGCGCCTTTATGTCATTTTATTGATTCTCTTGACTATAGGTCCATGTGTACACATTCTTATTCTTCTTTAGGTGTTGTAACTTAAAAGATTAGGGATGAACAATATGAATTTGAAATCAGTCATCCTTCCTCGCTAATTTATATTTTTGAAAAACTTTAAAATAATATGTTGACTATGCATATTTAATTTATATAAGGTTGGATGTCAACCATGGAAGCTATCAAAGTTTCTGGTTCATGTGGTATATTTATTACCCTTTTTACAACAACTATTTATGATTTTAATTTCTGCCTTACATACCAGTACAATTTTATTCGTACTGATGTCCCGTTGCCTGGGGACGCTGCATTTTTGTTTCGTTTGTGCAGGTCCAGGTAGGGATCTTGATTGACCCCTCCACTAGGATATGGGGTTCAGCTGTGAGTTGGTAAACTCCACCTCTTATTGGAGCTTTCATAGGATGTTTACTTTTGTTCTACAGTTTGGGTATAATCGGGGCCTTTTCCCGACCAATGCTTATGACACTCTTATAGGCTATTGTGGACATGATATTCTAGGTTTATTTATGTAGCTTCTACTCTTGACCTCTATAGGATTGTCATGTATGTATATGTATGTACATATGTATATCTTCAGTTGCAGCTTCGTCGGCTAGCTAGTACTTTATTATCTTTGGCTTGTCTACCTTCGTCTATATGACTTGCTGTTATTCAGTTTATTACCTTAATGGTCCAGTCGTAGTATTTTAGATGTTATGCTTCCCAACCTTCTAGATCCACAGTTGAGTTAGTTGGTATGTTTCCGTGGCTAACTTGATCGCATAAGGTATTGAGTGCCAGTTACGCCTTCCCTAGTTTGGGGCGTGACAAAAACTATCCCCTCCCCGACTCAAATCTTCAAAATGAGTTTATAGATTGTGGAGTTCATTCGTTTCTAGTATTTCCTAATCATATCCTTCTCTCTTGAGCTAGTGATGAATAGGGGCAGGTTCTTACGCGTGCACTCATTAGAAAGTAGTCAATATGAAAATAAAAATGAAGCATGCAAGAGATCAATTGACAATTATTCGTAGTTGGTCATAACGTTGCTTCCTAGTCATGGTTTCCACAACTGTAGTTGTGGTGTTTAACTTCTTATGTTCTCAACAAAAGAGTAGTGAAACGTTATGAAGAATCGAAGATGAAAAACTTATGATAATGGAATTCACTTTGTTTCGATTCTGAACTGAAATTAGAATCCAAACAATGTTCAATTATCCAAAATATAAAACCAAAGCAAGAAAATCTATCATCTTTGTCGCAAAGAACTTGTCTCCAAAATGTGAATAGTAATAATAAAACTCTAAGTAACTAATTGTAGTCTTAAAGATAAATCCTGGTAGAAGTAGGAAAGTGTTTTTTGTCGCTATCATTCACGGACAGTAAATCGGCTCGTGAAGCTCTTCACGGTCCATTTAAGCCATCCGCAGTCCTTCACTTAGTAAAATTCATTCAACTTTTGCCTCAGCTTCCCATGAGTCTCAATATGGACTGTATAAGTCTCCACAGCTCGTATGAAGTCTCGCTCAACTGTCCTCAAATTTAGACTTCAACTTGATTTTAGCCTACAACTTCACGGATTCCTGGCCCTCTCATTTAAGTCACCGTAGACCGTACACGATCTTGTTCACTTGCACTTGGATTTTTCCTCCCTGAGGCTATCTTCACACTTGGTTTCACGGTTCGTACAGAGGTCCACGACTCGTATAGCTATCCATCATCAACTACTCCACTATCATTTCAAACTTTCACTTTCCACTCATTTCACAACCTCTTTTCCTGCTCATTTACACCAAAAGGCATCATATTGACAAAAAACATGCTTGGTTACCTGCAATAATCCTTTGTTTTTGGTGTCGAATGTGCCATAAGTTCATGACACATTAAAACTGTCACACCCCAAGCCTACACTCTGGATTCGACTGGCACTTGAGAACCATTGTTGGCCCTAAGCAAACCCTTGGCCTGGCTCAACTGTCAGTGGAAGACTTGCTCAACATTAGATAAACTCAAACGAAAGCTTTAACTCAAAATTCTCAAATACTTAAACTCAAAATATTTAGAACTAAACATTCAATTGGTGAAAGAGGCAACTCAAGTCTTAACATAAAAAATGGAAATGAACAAGACTTATGAACTACTACTATCTATATATGAAGCCTCTACTAACTGAAATGGACGTTGGGACAAGACCCACAACATCCTAATAAACAAATACTGACTGAAAAGCAAACCCAAAGTGGAACCCTTCGGAAAGCAAGGAGGCTCACCAACTCTAGTTGGAACTCGATTGGATCAACGGAGCGCCGATTGATGATCCTGATTCCCTGTATCTGCATCATAAAAGATACATGCCAAATAGCGCCAGTACATGGAATGTACGAGTATGCAAGGGGAAATCTAAAACATAGCATAAGCTTGAACTGGAACTGAAGAAACAAATTACCTCGTCTCAACGTAACTCACTTACAACTCATTTCAATATAAAAGCAAGAACAAGAACGCGATATAAAAAATCTTTTAAGACAATAGATAATAACTTAATGTATTGGAAAATACAACATAACTTAGTTTGTATGTAAAAATACAAAATAAACTGTGTTTGAGAGATTCTCTAACCGAAAACCATCATTATGAGCTATATGATGATACAACGTATCACCCACGCTGCCAGTACTGTCTTATACCTTGTCGGGGTATAGAACTCCTCAACTAAGTGTAACACCCCAGAAATTCTATGGCCTAAGTTAGAGCCTCACCTTATGAATAATGACTTAAAAATAGTTAAAATGAGGTTTCTAAACCTAATTTAATGTAATTGACTTAGTTTGGAAGAGTAAAGTCTAAACGTCAAGAAACGACCAAGACGTCCGAAAACTAGAGAAGAATGTGTCCTAGTGTGTCCTTAGGTTTTGGGCAGGTTTGGGAGTATCGTATGATGGTTTAATCTTATAAAAAGGTTTAATTTATGTAAATATATGTTTATAGGGTCAAAAAGTTCGAATACGACGCCCCGGGACCACCCTAAGGGGCCCCAAGGAGGACCCCAACCTTGCCCAAGCAAGCTGCCAAGACAGCTTGCAAATTGCTCTTGGAAGGAACAAGGGCGCGTCGCGCACTTGCTCCCCCAAGGAGCAAAAAGTTTGTTCGCGATGCGGTCGTGTCGCGGACTCTACTGTCTCGAAATTTAATTCCAAATATCTTTTGGGAACAGCTCCGCGTCGTGGACTTGTTCCGCGACGAAAATTCAGAAATTCAGAAATCAACTTTTATTTCATTAAAGAGTCCAACTAAGTAAGGGGTATTTTAGGTACTTGAAGGGATGTGTATATAATGATTTTTAAGTCAATTTACCTCACTTTTTATCACTCAAACACAAAACCCCAAAGATCTAAACCTAAATTTCCTCCTTCTCTCTACTCTCTCTCTCTTCCCAAGAACTCCATTAAACAAGATTGGAGCTTCAAGAAGAAGACCAACTCTCCAAGGTTTCAACTAGGATTTTCGTGGTTAATTCGTCAATAAGGTATGGTTTCTTATCACTCTTGGGATTCCTTTCCCTAAGAGGCCCCTTCAAGATGAATTTCAAAATCTCCAAATTCTAGGTTTTAATCCAAAAACGTGGGTCTTCTTTCTAAAGTGAAATTGATGTTATAAACTGACTT
>JAJOOO010002154.1:0-27663 GCA_029582685.1 Solanum piurae
AATATTATAATCTACATTTTTAAGTACACATTATAATTATCTAATGGTTAGGAAGATAATGGTGGCAATGATAGATGATTAAGACAAAGGCTAATTAGTTGGAAAGGACTAAGCAACTAAATGCCAAACAAAAAGGGGGCATATTTTATAATAATATGGCACCAATTGTGCCAGATTTTATGGGTATCAAACTCTAAAATATAATGTTAATTCTATTGAAAATAGTTAAGAGCTTGTTTGACGTTGTTGTTGGAAGCTCAAAAAAATAAAATAAAAATTGTTTAGATGTTTGGAAAATTTGTAAAACTGTTTTTAAATGGAAGCAGAAACAATTTTTCTGCTATTGGGAAGAAGATAAAAAATTTCGCTTCTTAAAAAATGCAGAAGCAGAAGCAAAAAAATATTTTTTTTTCAAGTCTAAAATATCCCTTCCAAGTCTAAAATATCCCTTTCAAGTCTAAAATATATAAATATTAATTAATTAACATATTTCATATGCTTGGTTAAGCTCCATTTAATAATTTTATTTTTTATTTTTATATAATAAATTTTATATTATATTTTTACGTTTATGTATTATTATTTTATGTATTATTTTGCAGGATTAGAAAGAAAAAAAAGGTAACAACAATTTTTTTGCAAGATTAGAAAAAAAAAGAGTAACAATTAAAGATTCCAACTCTTCAAAAAAAAATTAAATATGAACATTTTATTTAATAAAAAATAAAAATTTAATTTATTTTTTTGTAATAGATGTTTAAACTAGTTTTTCTCTATAAAATAATCTTAATATTAAAATTGTATTAATACTTGTCTTTTATCGTAATTTGACTCTGAAAAGCACTTTTAAAAAAAAATTAGTCAAGTACAATTTTATTTTATTTTTGCAAAAGCACTTTCCTGAAAAACTATTTTTAAAAAGTGCTTATGAAAATAAGCAATTTTTAGAGTAATATCAAACATATATATATATATATATAGTAACACTACGAATATTTTTACACTATCAATACAAATTATCATTTTTATCAATTTATCATGTTGTATGTCAGTTAATGTTTATCATAGAAATTTACATAACACATATTAATAAATTTATTAAATATTTGAATATAAATTCAGATATGATTGTAGACATGTAGTATTAACTAGAGGTTCTTATAACAATGTTTAAACTATAAAGTTTAGATCCCCTAGGCTAATAAGTGGTATAATTATATATATATATTTACAGAATTACTGCATAGACTATTGATATGATTAGGACAGTAATTATAGAGCTAGTGACACTAGAATTCCAAAACCTTATTTGCAGTCAAGAATAATGCTTTACGTTTTTTATTTTATTTTAATGTTTCAAAGTTAAAAGTAAATGAGTAAATGTGTTTTCTTCTTCAAACATTTTGGAATATTAATTTAAATGACGCAAAAGCTCGTTATTATTTAATTACTCGTGGGTCCTTTTAGGTGTATGAAAGTTACGCATAAACAATAAATTAAGAAATAAAATAAATAATAATAATATGTAACTTTCATAGACCAAAATGGAGGTGGAGAAAACACTTTTTTTTTCATGGATTAAGACAATTCAGAGGTTTGAGCTTCAAATTCCAATAGTTAGTAATGGAGACGGATTTAGAATATGAATTTTGTGGATTCGAATTTGAATTCTACCAAATTAGTTACGTGTTCTGTTGGTTTCGAAATTTGTTATTTATATTTATTTAGTGAAGATTCTACATAATTATTATTATATATATAAATTCTTAATTTATTTTTTAGTTCTGTTTCCGATTAATACTCCATATTATCTGTCTCATAAGAAATATTTTACACCTTTTAATAAAGAGTATTTGTTTAAATTATTCTTATACTTTCTTAACATCTCTCGTAACTAACATTTTTTTAATTGAGCAACTTGAAGCACACTAACTCGACAAGCTTACCATTCTAGACCATAGATTTAATCTTTGAGAATGAAGTAGTATTTAATAGAAAGTGTGATATCCTCTAAAATAAAATATTTCGGGATGAATTCAAATTAATCAAACAAAAACTTTTAATATTCATATTTTTAACAATAGTTTTATTGGGTGGACAACTTATAATGTTGAGTTTTTCATCCTCAATATGGACCCTTATACAACAATTTTAATGGGTTCCTCAAATTCTAGTCTACTCCGAATTGGAATTTTCAATATTTGCTCCCAATGATTGAGATTAATTATATATTTATTTTAGATATCATATCCTATATATATAAAAAATCATGTTAAATCATTTTTTGTTCTCTACTTAGTAGATGGTAATAAATTTGTGTTTTCTCTTCCCATGAGAATGGAACTAGTACTATAATTATCGAAAGTTTTTCTTTTATTAATAAAGTTCCTTCCAATTACATTATTTACATATTCGATTCAATATTCATGAAAAATAATCAAATTGAAGATTTATAAATACTTGTATTTATTATTCAATGAATGACTGATAAATAATTCACTAATCTTAGTCTAATTCAATTAGAATTTTGGATACTTTATAGTTGTGTATTTATATATAAGACTGATCAAATGGAGTTAATTGAAGTGTTATATTATTAACAAAAGATTAGCAAACTAATCACCATCCACAGTAATGAAGCATTCAAGAGCAGTAAAGTAGGTTTACTTTTTATTATTTAATAGTGACTTTAAAGTACATAATTTTCCTTTATATATAATATTGTGAATAAGGAATACTAACAATTGTCAGACTCCATTTTGTGATTTTGATTTCTCGCCACTTGTTTTTTTAAAGCCAATAAAATTTAATATTTAGAAAATCAACTAAATCATCAAGTCCCAATAAGAACTAAATTATTTAAAACACACAACAAAGTTGTTAACTTTTTATTTACTTATTATTTCTTCATTATTATTGTTAGGCTGGGTAGTAATTTGAAGACCGCAATAGTCTGCAAACCACACATGAGTTGTAAATCGCACTAGGTAAGTCCTATGTGATAGACTCGATTCAAAAGGCATTGAGGGAAAATCGTTCCCGGGTCATTCATGTGGATGACCATCCTCTAAACCAACCAAGTCACCCGAAGGACACTTTTGAGGTTTTAATTATGGTATATAGTCTCTTTTTTTTCATCCTATTTTCGATATTATTTGAGGTTTACAGTAATTTGAATTTGAGTTGAATAAGACTTATTAAGAAAAGCTTTTGTAAGCATGATATTAATCATTTTTAAGATTTGAGATCTTTAACTAAGAATGGAAATTTGATTGTAAATACTAATTTATCCTTGATTAAATTTTTTATGTTCAAATCTTGTTAAGTACATAATCTTCTTTTTTAGAAAATATTTTACTATATAGAATTTCTCAGATCTAATCGAATGATTAAAAAGTTAAAAACTAGATAAAATTAAAGAGGGAAAATAATACAATGTTTCCTCAAGTCATCAATTTATTATAAATGAGGATGTCTTTTTCGACCAACTACAGATTAATTTTAAAATTAAGAAAAATAAATAAAAGAAAGAATATGATTATTTTAAAATTTCTATGAACGATTATGTCACTATTGAAAATCACTTTTTTGCTTAAAAAATTCTTTTGGTTCCCTTTAATGGGTCTCCTAAAGCAATTTCTTTATCTGTCCACCTTCCTGTAATTTGCACGAAATTTTAAAAAAAAAACAGAAATAAAAGTTTATACATCAGAAATTTCCTTAATTTTTTTTATGGATATTTAGGGGTGGTTTAGTTGGAAATAACTTATTCCAAAATTAATTATTTTTGAATAATTAATTTTCATCATGTATATGAATAACTTATCTCATCATTTAATTGAAAATGGTGGGATAAAATAATCCTTCATTTTATCTTTGAGATTAATACCTCATATCAAACGACTCCTGAGTTATTAATATGTAAACTTGAACCAACATGACTCATAACATTATTGAAATTTCTTCTCTCTTAATTAGAGGTATTGAGTTTGAGATCATGAAAATCCACCCATGGAAGTGGTTAGGTTTAAGCCCATAGAAATGAAGAAAAAGAAATGAGTTATGTAATGCGATTAAATTATGCAGAAATGAAATATCAAGTGAAACACTACAAAAAATATGTAAATTTAAACCAATATGACTCATAAGATGGTTGAAATTCATTTATCCTTATATAGATGTCTCGAATTTGAGTTTATAGAACTCCAACCACGGAAGTGAAAAAATAAATGAATTAAATAATGTGAAATCAAATTACATGCATATCAGAATAGAGTGAAAAAGCAAAAAGAATATATGAATCTTGATAAGCTAATTCTATCATAAAGGTAAATGATAAACAAGTAACTTTTTCGAATAAACGTGAACTTTAAATTTTGAAGTCGTATCTGATTTCGATACGATATGGTTGATAGTGATTTGATACATAGAAATAATCCCTTAATACTTTTTGCAAGTTGCAATTTATTAGATTCCAAGTTTTTTTTTCTTTCTTATAGAATCAGACTCAGCCAATTGCCATTAAACATATTTTCCCTTTCTTCTCCACTCGCCAGTCGCCACATACAAAATCTCTGAGAAAAAGCAAAAAATCTGGAGAAAAAATTGAACAAAAATGTCGGAACCAGAAGGAGGAATGACTCAAACTCACCTTCCGAAGACAAAGGAGTTGACTCCTCCGCCGCATACGGCGGCGTCGGCGCCGGTGACGGAGAGAGAGTCGATGATGATGGATCTCGATTTTGATATTGACGCTTCCTGGTCTTTTGATCAGATTTTTGCTGCTGCTGCGGCGGTTTCATCGAATCCTGCGTCTCCGTTCCTTCCTTGTTCTCCTCTATGGACTTTTCCCGATGATAACGATGAAAAACCTGCCGGAAATGGACTTTCCGGTGCTCTACGTATCTCCGGCCACCCTAGATTTGTCGCTTGTATGTAAGCCTTTGGTTTGGTTTAAGCTGTTTTGGTTTTGAGAAATCATTTGAGAAACTTTGGAGTAAAGTTAGTTGACTTTTTGTTCTTGCTGCAAATTTAGGTGTAGGCTTTTTCTAATTTAGGTAGCATTTGAATTAGTTTTTACAAAAACAAAACTTAAATTTGCTAATTTTGATTAGAAAAAACAGTATCAAACAAACACTTCTGCAAGCAAAAGCTTTTTAAAAGTATGCAAACTTTAGCTTTTGCAGAAACAGAAACAAAGGAAAGCTAAAAAAAATGCTGAATTGGAAAATCTTAGTAGCTCGGTTGATTGGTTGGTTATCTGAACTTTCACCTAGTTGGTGGGTTCGATTCTCCACCATTTCCCTTTCCGCTACCACCAATTTTTTTAATTTTTTCTCAGAAAAGAAAGATTACAGAATTGGATACCATATTTGCACAATCTGAATTGAATCTATTGAAATTCAGTTTACAGAATATTATGTTTTACCTTTTTATTTTTGGGACATTACTTATTCCCACCCTTTTATTCACATCATGTTTAGTGAATTTGATTCTTGGAGAGCAATAGTTACACAATGAGATGAGTTATATTTGTTTTCTTCATTTTCTTTCCTTGATTAGGGATCATGTGTTTTTGTTTCTTCCATAATTTATGAACATACATGCTACTATATTACTTAGACTATAAAAATAAGTAAATAAGTAGGAAAATAATTTTATTTTCTTAGATTTTAATGCAACATCATATGCAAAACATATCTTAATATTAGGGACATTGGTTAAGTGTTAATTAAAAAGAAAGACACATTTATTTATTGATTTAGTGTAAACAACCTATGAATATATATTAGAGCAGGAAGGTTTCAGCGGAGTTGTGCCCATCTCTGTTTAGCAATCAGATAGTAGATAAAGAACATGCTGGACATCAGATTGTTAATACAATGTAAAAAGTACTTCTTGTAATGTAATCTCTTGCTTACTGATGAACACGATATGTAGAAATATTTCTCGTCTATGCACATAAAAGTAGAATGTGAACTGAGTCTGTTTTTTCTTGATGAATTCAGTATTATAAGCATATAGAGTCTTCACATAGTACTTATTAAAAAAGAGAAAAAGATGACTTCGCATAGTAAAACATTAAAGCTATCCTGTCACTCTTGTGTAATTGTTTTCCCAATAGCTTAGATTGTGGATATACAAGAGTGAAACTTTTTTCCATCTTAAACTTTATAATGAACTAGTTGTAGTCTTTCTATTAATAGATTTTCCATGAGTAGCTTTGCTTTCTGATGTATGAACTTATTGTTACTTTGTCCCTGTGAAAATGGGATAAATGAGTTGAATGTGCATCATTGGCTGGGAACACACAATGAGAGAGTAATCTATTTGCCTTCCATTTTTGGAGCAGACACTGGTGATATAGAGGCTACAACTGAAATTGTCTCTGTCAACGCTGATAAGGGACGACTTCCTCCACCAATTTCAGGACTAATACCTGGAGATAATCCAGATGGGTCTTGTATAATCAAGGAGAGGATGACACAAGCGCTCCGATACTTGAAGGAATCCACAGGAGAGCGAGTCTTAGCTCAGGTCTGGGCACCTGTAAAGGAAGCTGGTCGGTCTGTACTCACAACTTCAGGGCAGCCCTTTGTTCTTGACCCAGAGTGTAATGGGCTTCATCAATATCGAACGGTTTCTCTGATGTATATGTTTGCTGCGGATGGAGAGACTGATGGAGTTCTTGGACTTCCGGGCCGTGTCTTCCGCCTTAAGTTGCCTGAATGGACACCAAATGTGCAATACTACTCCAGTAAAGAGTTCCCTCGGCTTGATCATGCTCTGCATTACAATGTTCAAGGAACTTTAGCGCTGCCTGTATTTGAACCATCTGGACGATCTTGTGTTGGTGTACTGGAACTCATAATGACCTCCCAGAAGATCAACTATGCTGCTGAGGTGGATAAAGTATGCAAAGCACTGGAGGTTGATTCTTTTAACCCTTGTGTAAAATTTTTAATTCACATATCTCATGTTAGATGTCCTATCTTTCGATGATATTGGATCTTGTGTTTCTGCATTAACTGTATGAGAAAGTGTTAGAACCAGCCATTTATAGAATCTATTGTACCATGAGAGGCTGAGATTTTGTTTGTTGGAAACTTGTTCACAATTCAATCGTGCACTCAATAGGAATTATTTGATAGGGTTGTTGGCTTTCAAAGGTGCATTTGGACATGTATTGTGCAGTCTTCACATGGCATGACATCTATCTGCAAGAGTAAAACCAATTTTTGTGGTTACTTATGTAGGGTATTAAATTTTTTTGAGTAGATAAGCACGTCTTTCATCTAAACCAAATGTGTTCATCATCTTTTCTTGCCTTTACTTTTTTCGAGATGAGCTCTCTTTGGTTAATCTAATTCTACTTTCTGCAGGCTGTAAATTTGAAAAGTTCGGATATATTGGACCACCCAAACACTCAGGTGAGGAACAGTTGTGTAAATTTTTCTCAGCTAAGTGGTTGTTTAATCATTTTCTGAACAGGTCTATGTGATGGGGTATATGAACCAGATCTGCAATGAAGGCCGGCAGAATGCATTGGTTGACATCTTGGAGATACTAACTGCAGTATGTGAAACATACAAACTGCCTCTGGCTCAGACATGGGTTCCATGCAGGCATCGCAGTGTTCTGGCTGATGGTGGTGGGTTGAAAAAGAGCTGCAGTAGTTTCGATGGGAGCTGCATGGGACAGATCTGTATGTCCACAACAGATGTAGCATTTTATGTGGTTGATGCTCACATGTGGGGTTTCCGTGATGCCTGTGCGGAGCATCATTTACAAAGGGGACAGGGAGTTGCTGGAAGAGCATACGCTTCACGAAAATCATGCTATTGTGAAGACATCACAAAATTTTGCAAAACCGAGTACCCTTTGGTACATTATGCACGCATGTTTGGGTTGACCAGTTGTTTTGCAATATGCTTACGGAGCAGTCACACTGCCAATGATGATTATATTCTGGAATTTTTTCTGCCACCGAATTCTGGGGATTACAGTGACCAGCAGGCTTTGCTTAACTCACTCTTATTGACAATGAAGCAGCACTTCAGGAGTCTCAGCATTGCTTCCGGAGGGGAACTTGAGCATGACTGGAGTTCAGTTGAGATTATTCAGGCTTCCATGGAAGAGAAAATTGACGCAAAGCCTGAATCTGTACCAACACCAATAACTTCTCCTCAACTGACTAGTTTACCAAATGGATGGATGCATCTTGATCCAGTGGGAGAGCAGCAGTCAGCAGTAGGATCCAATGCTTCTAAAGGTACAAGGAGCACAAGTGGTACAGGTGAAGCCCCTAACCATGTATCTAACTCCGACAATAAAACGTCTGGAAAGAAATCAGAGAGAAAACGTGGAAAAGCTGAGAAAACAATTAGCTTAGAGGTTTTGCAGCAGTATTTTGCAGGAAGTCTCAAGGATGCTGCAAAGAGTCTTGGGGGTATGTTCTCGATTTGAAATACTTTTTGTTGACCAAATCGCTCATATAAACGTATCTCTTTTATTTCCTTTTTTTAAATTAAAGCTATTCTAATCAATGTTCTTGCAACAACAGTTTGCCCTACCACAATGAAACGCATATGTAGGCAGCATGGGATCTCTAGATGGCCATCTCGCAAGATAAAGAAGGTCAATCGTTCTCTTTCAAAGCTAAAGTGTGTAATTGAATCCGTTCAAGGAGCCGAAGGTGCATTTACTCTGACTTCACTGGCACCAAATTCACTTCCTGCTGCTGTTAGTTCAATTTCTTGGCCTGCTGGTGCAAATGTTTCCAATCTACCAAGTTCACCATCGTCTAAACCTTCAGTATTTCCTGAGGAGAAGAATGAGTTCTCCCACCATGGAACACCAGAAAGTCACATAGAAGCTGAACCTTCGAATCAAATGCTAGGAGGCAGGGTGGCCAGGAAGGAAAAATTCACTCCTACGCAGAACGGTATTCTGCATGCAGAAGGCACACGTAAGTCCAGAACAGGGAGTGTCTCAAGAGAAGAGAGCGCAGGGACACCTACGTCCCATGGTTCATGCCAAGGAAGTCCTTGCGCTGGAAATGAATTCTCCCCTCAGAACGAGCTGGTTAATTCACTAGCACATGAGTCGTGCATGAAAGTGGGAGGCTCTCTGGAAGCAGCTCGTCAGACCACAACAGAAATCAATTTATCTTCTGCATTCCTAATGCCTCGGCCTATTATTCCAAAACACACCCAGGAACCATTTGGAGGAATGCTAGTTGAGGATGCAGGCAGCTCTCACGATCTGAGAAATCTTTGTTCGCCTAGAGACACTCTGGTTGATGAACGTGCCCCGGACTACAATTTGACGAACCCACCTTTTTCTGATGCAACTGCCCAGGACCCCGTTTATGTTCCCCCTGACGCGATACAACAATATTCTGCCTGGTCTGAAGTGACATCCGTTACAATAAAAGCAACATATAAGGAAGACATCATAAGATTTCGGCTTTGTTTAAATTCTGGTACAGTTAAGTTGAAGGAAGAAGTAGCAAAGAGGCTTAAATTAGAGCTTGGCACTTTCGACATCAAGTATCTAGACGATGATCTTGAGTTAGTTCCTATTTCTTGTGATGCTGATTTGCAGGAATGTGTCGATAGCTCAAGATCATCGGGCAGCAGTATCGTGAGGTTGTTAATTCATGATATTATGTCCAACCTAGGGAGCTCCTGTGAGAGCTCAGGTAAATGATAAAGGAATTAGGCTGTAAATACATAAAAACTAGTGAAGTAATTATTGTAATACTAGGATGTGTAAATTTTGATTGACAAGTTCTCTGTAATTGTAACAAATTTCCAATTGTATCAAGCCTCTGAGGTAATATAGTGTGTTTTCTTGTTTCTTTTGCTTCAGAATAAATTCATTACTTAAAATTTCCTCCATTTTTGCTATAAACGTAGTTTCCGGTCAATTTGCACCCACCTCAATAAAATTTTACGTGATACCCGCTATCTTTATCTCTTTGAGTAGTATATCCTGATGAATATACGGAATATTTCATCTTTTTGGTATGCACACATTCAAGAGGCCACTTAATATTTTGGTTTATCCCTACAAAGAAAGCTTTCGGATTTTTCATGGGATCAAAACTTAATAAATTTCAAACTTTCTATACCATATCTGTTGCAACTAGTATTTGAGTGTTTTAGCTTGAGTTGTACGAGATGAAAGTCTCATATATGGTTCTCAAAGGGGGAGTTTTATCTATCCCAATAAAATATATGATTAGTTCGAAGAACGATTGGTCTAACACTACCTTTTTATAAATAAGAAAAGAAAAAACGAGAAATCCATCCCATTTGACATAAGTTTTCACCTAAACTTGATTGTATCACACCTCAATAATTCATATTAATATATATGAAACTGAAAGGCAACTTGTTAAACTAATTCATCTAATATAATTTGACAATATAGCTGTATTTTTATTAAAGTATTTTAAGCTACATATTAAACAATACAACAACAACCACATATCCCATGCATATTAAACAACACTATTATCATAAATAAAAAATATGAGCATGTTAGATACTTCATTAAAAATTTATAGAGCATGCTTGTAAGTTGTAGGCGTAAATTTCAATTAGTCGGACTCGAAACAAGTACAAACATCGAGGTGTGAAAAAAATAATAAAAAATCAATATAATAGAAATAACTACAACTCTCCGTATTAATATTTGCTAGTCAACTTGTTAAAATATTTCATTAAACATAATTTAACAATTATATAGATGTATTTTGATAAGTAATTACAAGAGAAAACAATATTATTATCATAACTATATCAGTGTATCACTACAAAAAAAGACTGTTAGATAATAACATTTTAATAAAGATCTTATATTACTTTTTGTCTCAGTATAGTAGATTATGTAGTCCGTGAAATTAGTCGAGTTATGTTTAAGTGATCTAAATATTGAAAATATTACGGAAAATACTTCATCACAAATATTTATAGAAAATTTTCATAGCTTGGACATGTCAGAAGACTGTCCTAAAGGATATTTCACCCGATATCAATGTATTTCCCAGAATTCAATAAGTTTTTCTAATATAAAACTAGAAACCAGACAAAGATTCAATATAAACCAAACACAAGAATATTGGAGAAAAAATATTTGTATTTGTCACTTTCTCCCTTCACTCAGCAAAGAAATGAACAGGCATTTATAGATTTAAAAAAAAGAGTTGCTTATGGCTGAACTTTTCAACGGTCATTGAAAAAAATGAATTTAATAATGTTGAAACTTGAAAGAATTAAGATATTGTAATGGCTATTCAAATGGTCATTTAGAGAGGAATTAAAGTTGATTAATGACTAATCAATAAAAGATATTTAACCACAATAAATGTATTAAAAACTACTTAATAAAGAATGAACCTAGACACAAGTATGAATACTTCCTTTTGTGATTCCAAAATTATTTTTCAAATAATATTATAGTTGTCACAATATTTTTGGCATAATGCATAAACATACAATTAAAATTGGTCTTAACTCACAAGTAAATATATCCAACTTTAATATCCATATCTAGATACTTTAATTTAATCTCCATCTATAACTAAATATTTCAACTCGTTTATACTCACGTAATACCTAAATTTTAAAAATATTTAAATATTAATCATTATATAAATTTAAGTGTTTAACTGTAAAAAAAATTACAAATTGAGATGTCTAATTTGCAATACTCTTTTTAAAGTAATCTTTCTCAATTTCGAAACGAAAAAAGCTTGATTCGCAACAAAATTGAGATGTCTAATTTGCAATACTCTTTTTAAAGTAATCTTTCTCAATTTCGAAACGAAAAAAGCTTGATTCGCAACAATAACTTCTAATAACTCGTTCATTTTCAACCTGTGCTGGAGTAGGGGCGGATGTAACCAAGTGGTCCTCTTCTTACCTTACAAGAGAAAGCTCCAAGGATTAAATTATTAATTATTTATAAAGATAAAACTTAAAAAGAAATCATAAAAAAAAAATTTCAATTCTCATTTGGCAACTATACACTAGTACACCATTGGCTTACCAAAAATTGACCATATATTATATTATACTATATAAACACAAGTAACTGATAATCATCGCCATTTTTTCGGAGCAACCCACCTTTCAGATCTCTGATTAAGGTACGATTTTGATTAATTTATTTAAATTTAGATGCAAAGCAAGTTATTTGATTTGGAGTTTTGGAATTTTTACAGCTTTTTTTTTTTGTTGTTAAAATTGATGTTTGTTGAACTCAGTTATTATCGATTTTAAGGCCGGAATATGTATGTTTTTGATTTCTGATATATGGGTCATGAAAAAATGCAACTTTTACAACTACGTAGCCAGTAAAATCACTAAATGGAGTCCGAAAAGAGTAGAGTTGTTTTCGAAAAAAAATGGAACTTCTGAAAAGCAATATTTGTTGGAGAAATTTTGTCTCTTCCTATTTTTTATAAACTAGTGAATATATTCGCGCTCAAAAGAATTTATATAAATATCAATATCCTGATAATTAGTTTAAGTAGGATTAGTTCTATTATAAAATATATTTATTTTTTTGATTTCTTATCTGGTGTTCGTTACCCACATTGAAGCTAAAATAAATCTGAATTCGCTTTGGAAAGTCCACATTGGGTAAAGTGCTCCTAACAAAGGCGACATATCAAGTTGAAGCTCCAATAAATTCGAATTTGCATCGGAAAGTCCCACATTAGGATAAAGTGTTAAAGATGAAAGAGTATTTACTACTCTGCCAACGACCCTTGCTGGTCTATTATAAAATATATATTATGCCTTTAAGGACAGTAATTTTATTTTTTTTAATATATAATGCTAATATAACGATTTGCTATTTGTTATTTATAGATTTATAGTACCAAAGAGAGTAAAAGACATATTTTACTAAAAATGTGTGATTATTGATTATTTTTTTTAAAAAGAACATAATTACATAAACAAATGAATAAGAAAAAGTAAAATTGAAAAGAAAAAAGGCAAAAAAAAAAGGATAAAAGATACATATAAGATGGTAGTAATTGATTTTGGATAATTGATACATTCCCTGTGTTCTTAATGCGCCACATTACCGGGCCTAGGATTCTCTTTATATATACAGAGAGACAGATAGATAGATGTATTTTGACTTGTTTTTTCAAAAACAAATGGAACTTTAAGTTGTAAAACTGAGCACTGTGAGGGAGTTGTGAAAATTGCAATTGCAACCACTTAGCTGCTTTTGCTACTTGTTCCTGTGTGACTCCACTTAAATTGTCGGTCTCACGCCTGGATAAATGAGGAGGGCAGCAGTAGGCCAACGATCGATGTAAAACTAGTCAATTCAGTCATTAGAAAATGTTGAAAACTGCTAATGTTAGAGAACCATAAGTATTGATTAGTAGAATGAAAACTTGTTCAGATGAAACAATATAGATAGTGAAGATTCATATAATCGACCACAACTAGCTTGTGATTGAGACATATTTGATGCTGTTGATATTAAAGTTGTTTTAGTTCCAACTCTATTTGGATTCATTTAAGTGCGTAATCTTCGCGCTCAATTGCTATGTGTTCTGTTTTTGCTGCTTCTGCCTGCTGGTATGTTAGCATAGTAACATGATATCTCGTGTTTTGACTTCGAATACTGAATAATTGTGTTAAATTGCAGGAAATTCAACAGTGTATCGCGAATGGCTAGCTTCAAGGCATTTTTGAACAGTCCTGTTGGCCCCAAAACAACTCATTTTTGGGGTCCCATAGGCAACTGGGGATTTATCATTGCTGTACACTTATCTAGAATACATAATATTATAACATGATGTTCGTTTCTTTTGGTTTACATTGTACATGAGTTATCTTTATGTACATTGCAGGGACTCGTAGACACACAGAAACCTCCAGAAATGATATCAGGCAACATGACCTCAGGTATAGGACTTTTCTGTTTAAACAGATGCTGGTTTTAACGATTAATACATTTATCTTCTTTTCTTTCTGATAATGCAGTAATGTGTGTTTATTCTGCACTGTTCATGAGATTTGCATGGATGGTACAGCCTCGTAATTATCTACTTTTGGTATCCCATGCCTCGAATGAGACTGTGCAACTTTATCAGTTATCACGTTGGGCAAAAAGTCAAGGGTAAGCGATTACCCTAACTTTACTACTTTGTTTTGTGTGTACAGTTGCAAATATATGCTACCAATCATTTGCGTTTATGTTGGTTTCCCCATTGTATCTGCAGATATTTGCAGAAGAAGGCAGACAAAGCAGAGTGATCTAGTGTTCTTTCCTGTTTAATTCTGGACATGTGTATAGTTTTGGTAATTTTCGATATCTCTATTTGCACAGATTATTGTCCTTGATAATCCAAGAGCTGAACTAGGAGCTCAAAGCATAACATATGCCACAGTAAATAGCATAATTTGAATGGCAAGAAATGTTAGTATGGAAGAATTTAATATATTTGTGATTTCACCCCGCGCAAGGCTGTCTCGCCTCACTAGCATTTGATCTGAAAAAACTCCATGTGGGATGAGATCATTTGCCTCGTAAATATGGTTTTTAGCCAATCCTCACATCATGTGCTAGTTTTTAGGTTTGAGTTAAGCGCAAGGTCCATTTCTTATCATATTATCATAGTCATACTCATCTCAATTCTTGGTTTACTCGAGTTGAGCATCCATATTATATTGTTCATGCTTCAGATATCCAGTCCTGGAGGGCGAGGGTACTGAGAGCCCTACATTACGGTGTGGGATGAGATTGTTTCTTCTTTATATGGTCTTGAGTAACCCTAGCTCGTGAACTATTTGGGGTTAAGTTAGACCCAAGGTTCATTTGACTTTTAGCTGTCATGTGCACCACAAAGTTTAAATCAAGATAAAGGGAACAAAGATATGTTGCTTCTATTTGTTGCTATTTCTTGTCTCTGTTCCTATACTGAAGAGGGGCGTGGGGTTGGGGTGGGGGTGGGTGCTACGAAAGGAAAATGGGCCCATCGACGTTGAGCTAATGACTCAAAATCATAAGAATATGGGCCTTCCAAACATTAAGTTAAACACTAGCCTCGTTGCTCGTCTTTTGGGCCGCTCCAGAGACTGTCTTCTCAACAAGGTCCAGTTTTCCTTGAGCTTGTCTTTCTGTTATCTGTCTCCCAGTATACTTGTAATAGGTGGCATAAAGCATTAGTTGTGCTAGCCCCAGCATTGCTCCCATCACACTTGGTGTCTGAAATAAAGAAGTGAAAAATTTAGAGCAATCTAGAAGGACTTAACTTAACTTACATACGTTGACAGTATAAAGTAAGTGAATAATACTCACAGGAAGGTAGAAGTCGACACGGACGATGGCATAAGCAGTCCAACTTATGCTGCATAGAAAGGAGAAAAAGGAAAGATAGAAGGGCATGTACTCCACACTCTTGGTTTTTAACACCAATTCCTACAATAGTAAAAAGTATCAGAAGTTCTCTATATATTCTACTGACATATAAATCTTACACATATGCTAAGGCCGGAGCTAAGAGGGATGCAAAGGGGACCAATCTGAAACCCTTGCCCTTCGCTGGAAAATTACATAGTATATATCTATACAAAGTCAATTTATTTTTGTTGAATTCATTTAGTGAACATTCTAGAAAAAACATTAAGTATGTAAAAAAGGAAATTATATATTTACCATGATGGTCAAAGGAGAAGCATACATCAAAATATTTGCCACCATGCAAATAGTACCAACAATTGTGGATCTTTTGTTGTGGCAATGGACAAGGGTTATGACAAGAATGGCAAGTGAACCAATGAACACAATTTCACTTAAGATGATGAAGAAAATTTTCATCCTTTTTTCCTTTTTAGAGTACAACACAAATAGCATCAAGTACACCATGTCAATGGCAAGTCCAATTCCACTAATGGTCAGGATAAGAAGGCTTCTTTGTTGTTGAATCCATGGAAGTCCATAAAAAAGCCAAAGGCCACAGTTTAGGAATGCAACAATGTATGGAAATGCTGAGAATTTCTCCACTGATTTCTTCTTCCACGTATGAATAAATGTAGGCCTAATAAAAAAGTTTAAGAAGTTAATGAGCAAGAGGTGAACAAGTTTAGATTAATTACTAATTTGCTTACTTCACTTGAATTTTAAGTAAATTTAACAACTACTATGCTTCGGTCCCAAACGAGTGATCTGTCATTGACTATAAGTAACAGGACAACAACAACAACAAACATAGTGCAATGCCACAGAGTGAAGTCTGGAGAGGGTAAAGTGTATGCAGATTTTACTTCTACTTTAAAGGTAAAATATAAGTAAACAAGACGTAACGAAAAAAGTTCAAGCCATATACACACACATCCTTTAAATTATCTTGAGAACTCAATAAATGGAGAGACATGTATATAGCTTGCTTACAAGGGTGAAAGCAACAAGATGAGTGCATTGATGCTTCCTGAAATAAACATATCAAAATTCATATCAACAAAACATAGTGAGAAAAAAATTCAGAGCAAGTGAGTGTATAATTGTTTTTGATAGGGTAGAAAGCTATGTTGCTCTAATTCTTCAAAAACGCCAGTGGGCACGTGCGTCGTGTCGTGCCGGATCGTCTCAAAGTGCACTTGTTGGATCCTTTAAAACTAGTGTGCATTTAGAGGATCCGACACAGCTAACACTATATTTTTAAAGAGTTCAAGCAATAAAGATAGAAAGTGACTCCAAGAAATTTCTTTTTTTCATCACCCAACAAACTTGAGAAATAGAGGAAACTAACCAAAAAGACCAAAATCAACATGAGCATGCTCGCTATCAAAAACCATGTCAATGAAGAAAAAGAGAGGAACAAATGCTAAATTGGGAGGAGGGTGTGGGGAAATGAAAAAAACACACCAAATAAATTGGGGAAAAGAGAATTAATTATTTTTTGCATGTATTATAGTTGGTCAAAGATAAAACAACTCATCAATTAATTATTATTATTATTTTTGCTTACACTAAATTCAAAGCCAAACTTATACTTATTTTTTCTTTTGTTTTCATTCTGGATTGAGGTTACCCTCCAATCTTTTGAAGTCAAAGTATTCACATTTACTCGTTTATTTTGGATTTTGCAATCCTTATTAAAGAACAATAATTAATATGTATTTTATTAAAACACTTATGTAATTTTAAATCATGAGAAATTATTTAGAGAGGTTAAAAGTAAAATAGAAACAAGATATTATTAATTTTTTGTTAAAAATAACAAAGAAAAGTAAAAATTATTTTTGAAATACATTAAAATAAGAGAAAAGACATAAAATGACACCTAAAGTTATTCTAAATTTTCAAAAAGACACATAAAGTTTGCTGGTGTCCTATTACCCCATGAAACTATTTCAAATCACAATAAATAAACATTTTTGATCCATTTTCACAATAGTTGTGTTCTCACATTTGATAGGCGCGTGGAGGAGTAAAAATACACCCCAAACCAGTGTAAAAATGTCATATAGCACTGACAATTTGAATTTTCTTCTTTACTTAAAGACCCACTTTCCATCTTCTCCAAAACCCCCATTGATAGATGTTGAAGAGCTTTCCATCTACAACCAAAAAAAATAAAATTATTCCCCATCCTCAATGAAATTATATCATCTAGCTTTATTAGCTTCAATTTCTTCCTTTTATTTTATGTAAAAGTTATGAAATCAACTAATTTGTAAATCTTGAAAGTGCAATTGCAAACAAATTTCAAAATTAAATCAGTGAAGAAACATTCAAACTCAAATCAGTCCTAAACTAACACTACATACACATGAATAATAGATAACACAAAAAGAAAAGGCATAACAACAAATCACTATAAAGATGATTTTACAAAAAATCACTACTATATAAAAAAACATCTTTTAACAAAAATTTACATTCAAGACATCACCCAATAATTAGCAAAATCTTTTTGTCCCACAATAATTACTACATTCGTCCCTTTTAATTATCACAATTAGGGATGTTCACAGGTCGGTTTGAATCGGTTATTGGTCAAAATCAAAATCAAACCAACTTAATCGGTTTTAAAATTATCAAAACCAAACCAAACCAAATATAATATATATTTATCGGTTTTGTGGTTATCGATTTCGGTTTGGTTTGGTTCGGTTATTCGGTTGTTAACCATACACAAAAATAAAAGAAACAATTCATTCAAAATGTGAAAAAAGTGACAACAATCCATTCAAAACAAAAAATAGTTACAATGACTTAAATTTCCGAACTTTCAATCACTGAATTGACTATCAATAAAGCTTTAAAATTCACTATATTGGCGTAGAAGGAAGAGACAATAACATTTTCAGTTCCACAAAAAATTGTCAGACACTCATATACATGAAATCAATAAGATAAATGTTTTCACCTTGGGCATTCTTGCTTTCAATAAGTAAAATATAAAGAAATTTTAATGAAAACATATATAAGATCTTTAAAATTGTTTATAAAAATAATATATTAAGTATGTATATTAATAAAATATATGCATATAATTCATCGGTTCAGTTCAGTTATTTCTTCGATTTTTTTCGAATAAAACCATAACCAAATCAAATACTATCGGTTTTTCAAAATCTAAAACCAAACCAAATCAAACCCAAATAAAATCGGTTTTATTTTATCAATTTGGTTTGGTTTTTCGGTTTGGATCGGTTTTTATCCAAACCGTGAACACCCCTAGTCACAATATCTCTTTTTAAAGTTAAAAGATACTAATAACTTTGACTAACATTTTGCAATGTATTTTTTTTTATCATATTGATATGTAAATTTGGAATTTATAGTATTTTTCGTATAGTTTTTGAATATCAAAATTTTCTATTTAAAATATCGAATTAATGTAATCGAATGTAACTTTAAAAATTACTCAAATTGACTTTCGAAAAGTGCAACATGACAATTAAAAATGAAGAGAGGAAATATTATTTAAAAAATTCAACACAAGAGAAATGATAATTTCATTTTTTTTATTTGTCACGTATTCTATTTTACTAGAGTTAATTGGTTAATTTTTATTTAAATTAAATTGATTTAATATATTTAAATTTTAAATTTGAATAATTGAAAACTACACCTGTAAGTTATATTTTTTTTTAAAATTTTAGTATCATGAAAAAACTACAACTTAATAGTAATCAAAATAAATATAATTTGGCTTTCGAAAATCACAAGAAATAAGTAAAAGTAACTTGAGGGAGTAACAAATACGAACAACTTTATTGAACTTGTTAATAAGTTAAAACCAACACTTATTTCGTGAGGAAAGGAGGGAGTATAGAAAAACCTTGCATGCAACTAAGGAAGTAACTGATCAGATGTAACCGCCATTGACACGAATAATCTGTCCATTCACCCATTCAGAAGCATCGCCGGCCAAAAATCCGACGACCGGAGCAACATCCTCCGACTGACCAAGTCTTCCATGTGGACACTCATCAATCACCTTCTTCACTTTCTCCTCTGTTGCTCCATTGAAAAACATATCCGTCGCTATCGGTCCCGGCGCCACACAATTCGCCGTTATTCCTGTTCCTTTTAGTTCCTTCGCCAGTATTTTCACCATTGCTTCCACCGCCGCCTTCGACGCCGTGTACGCACCGTTCCCAACCCGAAATGACGCCGTCGCAGATGACGTCACACATATAATCCTTCCTCCGCCTCCGCCTCCGCCTCCGCCGCCGTGCTTTATCATTCTGTTCGCAGCTTCCTTACAGCACAAAAAGGATCCACGAGTATTCACGCTAAAAGTCAAATCGAAATCGTCGAGATCTGTGTTCATGATCGTTGGATGCTTTTCGTCGCACAGGGCGGCGGAGTACACTAAGATGTTGACCGGAGATTGAAAAGCTGATTCAGCAGCGTCAAATAGGGATTTCACTGAGTCTGGATCTGAGATATCAGCTTTAACGGCGACAGCAGATACGGTGGAATTATTCATGGATTTATTAGAATTGATTTGAGATACGACGTCGTCGGCTAGGGTAGTGGAGTTTGAGGAGGAATAGTTGATGATGAGCTTAGCACCGAGAGAAGCTAAATGAAGTGCAATTGCTTTTCCGATGCCGCGAGAAGATCCGGTAACGATAGCTACCCGATTTTCGAGCGGCAATTTTTGAGCAGGTGCGTTTTCATTTGATTCCGCCATGAATGAAGAAATTAAAGCTTTGAAATTACTACTACTACTAAGGAAGATAAATCAATCGAACCAAGTCGATGATATATAAAATCGATCAAACTGATTATTAAAAATTCTTTGTTAATCGGGAAGATAATTTATCCTTTTTCAATTCAATTTTTTAAAGAAATGCAAATCTTATGATTTGTTTAAAATAGGCTTAAGTCATCTGTATTCCTTAAAGTTATCCGCATAATTTACTTACACATTTTAACTAGGGCTAGTATCTATTAAATACTTTTATTTACTCAAAACTTGTTTCTATTAGACATTTTTCGATAATAAGTAAAAAAATATATGTGTGTAATACACTTGCTTGATGTGGCAAAATGACTAATTAAAAAATAACATGTGCCGTTTGGGCCCCAACAATTATAGGGAAAAAAAGAATTTTATGTTAAAAAGAATGAAAATTATTTCAAATAAATTTCCATTTTTTATTTTTTTTTGTAAAAATAAAAATAAATGGGAGCCCAACCTAACCCAGCCCCCTTTCTTCTTCATCTTCTTCCTATTTTCTTTCTTGGACAAAATTCAATTTCTTTGTTAATTGCTTATATAATTATTTTTTATTTCTTATACGTGAGAGAGATATATTCAAAAAGACGGATATAAAAGTGATGAAGAAAGAGAGTCTGTCAATCGTCTTGAGATCGATAACAAAGAGAAATTGAGAGGACCTAAATTAATTTTATTGAATCAATCTGATATTACGTTTGATAATTTTAGTGGATTTATATTTTAATTTGAATGGTAATATTTGTTTGAAGGTGACCGAGATCGACGTCGATCGGCTAACTTTTTTCAGTCTGTTCTTTCTTTCTTTTTTCTTTCAAATTTAATTAGCTGATTCAATTTTTATTTTTTAATAAATATTGAAAAGAAATAGAATAGAAAAAAAATGGAGGCAGTGGTCTTCTCCGTGAAGAAGACGACGTACAGGGGTGGGGTGGGGGCTTTTTCTTTTGTTTTAAGAATATTTATTACTTTTAAATATATATTTTTTTAATTAAATTATTTAAATGTCAAGTGACACTCAAAGAAGAAAAAGTATTTAAGTTTTTTTTAGAAAAAAATAAAAATAAAACATTATTTAAGTTTTTTCAGGCGCTCAGCGAAAGTGTAGTACACTTCTTTTGCCACATCAACATTTTGTGTTTAATATGTATACTTTTTCAACAATTCAAGTGTTCAATAGGTAATAGTTATAGTTGAGGTGTCTAAGTGAAATATGCGGACAATTTTAAGGGGCTACAGATGACTTTGGCCTTTAAAATATCATATGATTCGAAATTCCAACGGTACCTTACACCTTGTTTAAAAATATCACATACTCCCTCCATTCCAATTTACGTGACACTTTTGTAAGTTTTTTTTATAGATCTCTTAAACATTTTGAATTATCATTATTGTGACTTATAATACTTTTTACGTAGTTTACAAATCTATAAATTTCATTTCAAAAAAATTAAAGATTTCATGCGCAAATTTCTGATCAAATTTAAACGGTTTAAAACGTAAAACGAAAAGTATCACATAAATTGAGACACATGAAGTATTATTTATAGTACATTTTATATTAGTTCTACCTCTTACTCTACTATTATTATCATTCAAATTGTTGATGTATGACGTTACCATATAAAATGATACAATCTATTCAAACATTATATTTATTAAAACAATACACAACAACACAACCACAATTCACATTACACTACATATAATTATACTTATGAAACAATAGGTAACGACCATCCAAACAAAGTTGAAAAAAATAACAATCACATATAATTAATAATATCCTAAAACTCGAATGAATACCAATAATTCATCTAATAATTTCAATAAATTCAAACTAATTTTGTTTACATACTCTTCCTATGAAATTATCTAAATTTCTCTCGGATGATCCTTCAGTTCTTAAATGCATTCTCAAACGTTTTCTTCACTTTCTTAATTGCATTTCTACACTCATCACTCAATTTTCCATACATAAATTGTGTATTTTCTCTGAAATTTCAACCTTAGTAATTGGATTTTTATCGCACAAATTAAGTCCGATCTTCCAATCATCGATTAATTTCGATTAGTGAATTGATCAGTGAGCAAAGGGAAACAAAGCAATGGAACCTCACACCAAATGGCTCCCAGGATCGAGTTCCAGCCACAATGAGTCAAGAATCCTTTTTTGGTAATATGGGCATAGCTACCGAATGACACGTAAAAAACAGTTGCATGTTGTTGTAAGTCGAGCCAGTGGGTGCAGTCGGACTCGAACCACATGCTAGTAGTCACACCGCTCTTGGTGAACTCGGGTGGGAAGATGGGTCCTATCGCGTAAAATGGCTTTTCAATTTGTAGAGCTGATACAGTCTCGTATTCGAGCTCTAGAATAGTGTTACATAAGATAGAAATCAACATTTCTTACATCATTAAATGCATTGAAAATAATTTGATGACACGTTGTGTCTGGTTCTTGAAGATATGACATTAGGTCCTTTGGTTTTATTGATTGGACTCGTGGTATGTAGTCAATAGGATCTTCACGCATATCTGATCTCAAATCAACAATAAGCATGAGCAAAAAGTCGAAGATAAGAATAGATTTCCGAGATGGTCACTCAACTAATTAGAATCAAGAAGAAAGACGATTTTATGAGATAATAACTATTAGTTGCATGATCATCTGAGACAAAAACTAATCAGACTTTTCCAATGTGGAAAACCAATATTAGGAGGGACATATTTGAGACTAAAGATAACGGTGAGAGCGTTCATGGACTGAAAGATTAACAGAGACGTAAGGGGCATTTTTGTAATTGTAATAAGAGATTACAATGAACTTAGTGAGCCTTACCAATACAACCAAAGTGGCCATTTAACTTCAAGAGATGAAGATGATAATAAAGGGTAAAAGCCAAAGCTGGTTCTGTCCAAAAAGATATGTATAAAAGTCCATATTTCTTAGCCAATTTTCCAGGAAACACAGAGAAAGAATCAGCAATCAAACAGTTCACTAGAGGATCTAATTTTGACTCTATAGTTTTCACCAAAGCTTCTTCAACACGAGCTAAGAACACATGTAATAAAGAAGCCATGAATTGGTCATGGTTCAATGACCTGTTAAAATTTACCGGTAGCCCATCAGACACCGTCATATAACGTATATCTAGGTCTTGATGACCTTGAACGCTATAAATTCTTTTGAGTGATCTGATAGTGTGTGGACTCGGTATTGATGAAGGTGATAGTGAAGCCTTTTTGTGCAAGCTTGACTGCTAGATGGATTGTGAAATGGTACTATATATAACCATATAGGGAAAGGTGCAAAGTATCATCATATACTTGTTATTATAATATTAAAAGTTGATTTGTGAAGGGTGTAAGGAATTTCTTTAGTAGGCGTAGCTAGAAATTTCGTTAAAATAATAATATATTTTGTGTAATCTCATAAGTGGGATTAAAGGAGGATATGATATATGCAAATTTTACCCCTACTTTTATGAGGTAGAGAGACAAAAAAAAGAATTTGAAGCATGGTAGCAAGATAATATAGTACCAAAATACAAAGCAATTGAAACAACATGTAGGAAAATAGACACCGAAGAAAATGAACAACGCAATTAATAAATAATACTACTAATAAGGAGAAGTGCAGAGGAAGCTACCCCCTGCCTCTCCCACACAATGTGACATCATTCTGCGATGTAATTTTGGAATATAATTTTCCGACGAAGAATATTCAACTTGCCATCTTTCAGGCTATGTGGCTCTGCTGCTACTACTAAATTTATTAAAATTTCCCTTCTTTTTTTTCTTCCTTTTATCATTTTGATAATAATCCTAACAGAAATGTTTTCACCAAATGATATAATACCCATATCAGCTATACTATAAGACATTTTTCTTTAAGATCTTTGTAATTTACTTCCATAGATAAACATTGATTGATTTTGTTGAAACTGAAAGTAAAATTTGGAGGAAAAAATGACAACATCTTCAAATTACAAACTGATAACAAATTAAGCAGTGAATGAAAACAAAGATGAATGACAATTCAAAAGGACAACAACCAATAGGCTTCACCAGATTATAATGATATTAGCTTAGCTTCCTATACATGCCTCTACAATGTTACAGAAATTTTTTTGCTAGACAGAATCAACTTCTGAACCCAAAGGCAGACCACTTCTTTGATGAAGTCTCCTTCTTCGTCGTCCTTTTAGAGTTTGGATCAATAAGATTTTCTAAGGATTTCGGGTTTTTGTTCCGAGATCTGCCTGCTTCTTTCAATAATTCAGCCAGCCTCTTTTTCTCATCGTTGAAATCAGGATTTGCAGTTCCAAGTTTTTCTCATCATCCACTCTGTATGTTACATAACATGTCAGAACAACCTTAACATAAAAAATACGCTTTGAAAGGTATATAGAGGCCACCAAACCAGTAATGGCTTATCTCTAATGACGATAGAGAGGTCATTTTCATTAGTGGAATAGAAGTAGAGCAACATAAATGTAAGATACTTGTGTATAATAAACCACAAAATAAATGTAAGATACTTGTGATATATTGCTACTTCAATCCTTACTCTAACAAGTTGGCATGGCCTATACGGGTTCTTTTTTCATCTAGAGATGTAAAAGAAAATGCTCAAATATTAATATTACCTTCCAATAGCATCATAAGTGGCGGCAAGATTGCTATAAACACCAAGGGTATCTTGATGGCAATGGCCACACTCCTGTTCCAGAATTTCTCTAGCTTCTTCGAATAACTCAGCAGCCTCATCTATTTTAAACAATTGTACAGAAGACAACCCCATCTGATTTAAAACAACTCCGAAGAAAGCTGATTTTCTCTCACCACCCGCTCTAAGTTTTATTACTGCATTTTCAAAGGAACTCCGTGCCTCTTCATATCTCCCGACCATATAAAACATAACACCCATTCGTGCTTCTATGCCAGCAATGGTACTTTGCTGTCCTGGTTTATCCTCTAAGAGTTTCATTGCCTTGAGCAGCAGTTTCAGGGCCTCCTCGGGTTCATTAAATAACTCATATATTGCTGAAATTTCCATCAATCCACTGGCAATATCTTCGGGGGTTGTTCCAGGTACAGGTTTTGCATATATTCTGAGGGCATTCTCACAATAGGATCTGGATTCCCTCAGTTTTCCCGTCTTATAGTATAGGTCAGCCAGCCTTACATAGACAGATGCAACTGAAGGATGGTTGTCACCCTTTGATGATTTGAAAACAGTGAGTGCTTTCTGATAGGAGAAGACGGCCTCATCAAAACGAGACAACGACAAGTAGATGTTCCCTATTCCAACATCAATAGTTGCGACCTCAGTTTCCTGTCCATTGGCAATCATAGCCATGTTGGCAAGTACAAGGTGCTCAAGGGCTAACTCATAATCGCCTTTAGCCTCACATATTAGAGCCATCAAACGACGATCAGCTGCCTCTTCAAGAGAAGCTGGAGGACTGTGCACACGATGGATTTCCAGTGTTTTCTTGCACAAACTCTCGGCCTCATCAAACTGCATTGCCTGAACATGGGCCTCAGCCAAGTACCTACAATTCCAGTTTAGCTGTGTCAGAATAATTAAAGCCAAGAAAACACATCGCCATCTTGAAATCGAATAATTATCAAAGGCTTATTGACCTCAATCAAAAGCTTCTGTTAACTAAGTTTTACAATGAATTCATCTGCCTTGCAGTAAAATGTTTTTGTCTATCCAATTTCTTCATCCAATTCCATTATTGAGAAGTACGAGTTACAATATTTGGAAATATACAAGTAACAATAGATTTATCCCGTCTTCAAATGCCAGAACCACTTCTACAGATAAACATATAACATAAGAACTAAAACACTAAAAATGCAAAATTTGCGAAGACTTCAAATGCTAGGAGCAATTAGATACGATACATTACCTACAAGTCTCTGCGACTCTTGGATCTGTGTCTCCCAATGCTTCCATCTGTGTTTTCAGCCCTTCCTTGTAAGACTCGATCGACCGATCCAACTGTCCTAGCATAGAATACGTATCACCAAGCTGCATATACCCTGAGAACGCCGCAAGAGCATGATCCGCACCTCTTGAAACCTCCGGCACCTTAATCGCCGTTTCTAGCACCGGAATAGCCTCATCAAACCTCACCAAACTACAATATATAGCTGCCACAACGTGCAGACTCATAGCTAGATCCAAACTCGGCTCACCGTCAACCGCGCACCTCTCAAACGACTTCGCAGCTCGTAAAGCATAGTCTAGTGCTTTATTCGGTCCTTCGCCGGAGGCAATGGTGTCACGCGCTAGCTTTAACAGGAACGGTCCTAGATCCGGATTGTCAAGAGATGACTCATCAATTTCAACCTTCTCCGGCGGAGATTTCTTCTTTCCGGAGCTCCGATCCGGAGATGGCTTCGCCCGTGAAGTTGACGGTGATGGAGGTCGTCGTGGCGCAGGTGAGTTTGTTTTCGGGTTAACTTGTTCGGATCTACTAGAACCCGGCCCGTTTTGGCCGTGGTTCTCATCGGAAACTGATATTCTCAATGCCGGAGTTTCCGGCGGAGTTTTGATTGAAACTAAACCCGGCATTGCAACAGCTCGAAAATGCAAATAAACGAAAATCACACTCTTTGCTTAAGAAGTTAATTAATCTAAATTTGGCAGACTATAATCTGTTGTATTAAGCAGTGATTTTGTGATTAGTGAATAGTGAAGAGGTAATTAATGGGATAATTAAGGAGTTAAAATGAGATTAATTAGAGAGAAAATGAAATTTAGCTAACGCAAATCAACTGTTAATAAGAAAATAAAACAGTTGAGGTGAGGAAGAAGGCAAAGACTTTGAGTGGACTTAATACTGAAAAAATATTAAGCCAGCTCAGATTTGTGCCGTTGTAAAGTGGGCCCAATGTTGATGACGTGGATTCAATCTGAGCTGGAAGGTATCATTTTTTATTGGGAAAAGGGTCAAAAATGCCCTTAAACTATGTGAAAGGAATAAAAATGTCCCCCGTTTATAGTTTGGCTCAAAAATGCCCTTACCGTCAATACTTTGGTCCAGAAATGCCCCTATAGTTACAAAATGGGTCAAAAATGCCCTTTTCCGAATAAATATATATATATTTTTTTAAACACATCTTCTTCCTAATTAAAATATTATTAAAGAACACTATTCTTATTTTCTTTCTTCCAAAATCACTTTAACAAATAAAAACGTAGGAAATATTTTTTTTCTTCTTAATCTCATTTTATCAATTAAAATAGAATAACTTCATGTACCCTTTGGACATATAATATATGTCATATATAAGATTATAGTATATCTATCATTAATTTATATTTATATAACGATAAAAAATAAGAAATATTTTCACTTTTTATTTTTTCTTGAATTGAAGTAGGATAAACATTTGCTAATTTT
>JAJOOO010002155.1:0-25613 GCA_029582685.1 Solanum piurae
CACTCAATTTCATGGATCATTTTCCTTAACCTGCTCCTTGATGTACTGCTTAAGGAGAGGAGCCTTTTCCGATCACCTCCGCTATCACAACCCCACTTGTCATTGATAAAGTTCTCTTACCCTTCCATAAAGGACAGAGTCAGATTGTCTTTTCTTTTCCAATTCAATCTAGATTGGTTCTTTGCTCCCTCATTACAGTTCTTTCTCCCATGTATTTTCTCCTTCTTATTTTGTAATATAGTAATTGTTTTCAGATACGAAATACATTCCTCTGAATCTAAGGAGAACCAGAAAAAGGGAGGCTAACTATCTCGCTCATTCATAGTCTCTCTTCAGGATTTGCGTAGGAAATTGTAGACGAAAGAAAGTGAAGGTAGCAGCTAAGCAGAGTCAACATCATATGAATGTTGGCGTATTTTTGAGTCAACATCATATGAAATAAAATGAAGTTTTCTATCTTTCAATTTGCTTCCATTTCTGAATCAATTGGTTTCACCTTTCCATACATGGAAGAGAAGAAAAAAGAAATGGACAAAGATTAGCGTTACGCGAAAAGTCAAACCTCAACAACGCCACGTCTTCTGTCAGTGGCAGACTGGATAACTTGATCCCTGAGTGTCTGTAATCTCTTCCTAGCTTGTACATGGGAAGACTGAAAATTCTCAGATGTCCGAGCGGCTCTACGGCCCCTACTCAAAGTATATATAAACAAAGGTAGGCCCAACATAAATTTAATAGGGAATAGGAGCCATGAGATGATGCATCTGAACCAATGCATCCAATGCCTGTTCCGCCTTGAAAGACTGCGAGCTCTAGAAACCCGAGAACTTTGTGACAGTGGAGATGGAGGACAAATGGTTTCATCAGTATATTGTTCTTCTTCTTCTGATGAATAATCCACACTTGAGGAGGAGGTATCAGAATCAAAAGAATGTTCATGGATGAACTGGTTAAAAGATGAGGCGCCACTGTGATCACCAAGAAGGTAATTGTTAATACATTTGCAATATAAAAAAGACATTAATTCAAAAGCCAAAACAGGGTAACATGGAAAAAATTAGAAAGCTCACTTCTCCATCCACTGTGGAAACCGAGGTCCACGAAAGGTTGGACGAAGTTCCCAACCATGTATGCCTTCAAGAATAGTAGATTTCCCCGGCAATATCGTCAATAATAGTGCTGACACTCCATTAATCAATCTCACAACATTATTCAGCGACTCATAGGTCAATGTCTTAACTGACCTGAGTAAATGTTAACAAGAATCAGAAACATCGAATGATGCATCAATAACAAACCTTGCAAAAGCTAAGACAAAAACCTACAGCCAGAAAACAGCGTGAAAGTAACCCTAAGGATTTCAAGCTGAATAAATATTACAACGTAGGAATGAGATGATACAGCTGAGTATGAGCTAGTTTTATGACTAGTAACTTCAGAGCTTATTCCAATCCATCCGCCCAAGTAATAGTGCTGACTTCTAAAGCAGTGGATTATCTAATATCATTACGAAAAGTTCCATCTATTATATTTCCTTAAAACTAAAAAAGGACAAAGAAAGGAAGGATATCATATAGATATTGAGCTTATAATGTTGCCTGCACTCAACCAATGCCCTTAAGGCAATCAGTACAACTAAAAAGGAAACTTCTGCAATACTTCATGTTTATCCCACTGTATGAATAGTGAAGATTATAGCTAAATCTATCCAAAAAAACAATTGTTATATTCGTTTGACTACCATAAATGGCATCAAGAGTAAAATACAAAGAAGCTAGAGGTTCACAAAATAAGATGTGGAACATATTACTCTACTTCTTATTTTCTTAAGCTCTGGCTGATCAACTGAACCCAAAACAGAAACTTAAACACAAAATTACATTTTTTCCCACCAAAACTTAAGCATTTAACAGCTGAGCAAGATGTACACTCATACGTCAATAAAGATAACATTTCTGCACCTGAACTAGGACAATCATGGCGAATTTCATCCTCTGAAACAACAATTTTCCAAAAGAAACTTAATGCGAGAAAGCAAAAGATCACAATCAGATAAGCCTCAATACAATATCAATAAATCTTCCATACATTCCGCCCGCCCACCATTTCATTCCAATCAGAACCACTATACGCCTGAATCGCATACATGCATGTACATTATGTGTATATTATACACATAATAAAGACGAGAAATGAAGAACTTACTCTTTGGTAACAGCAAGGGTATGGTCAACGAGCCGTTGCATCGGTTGCGACAACGTAGATTATATTTGGATTAGATTTGGTAACAACAACAACAAATAATGGAAACCGAGTAAATCGATATATCTCCGGGAAATCGAAATAACTGTAAACTAATTTCCAAAATTCTCCGGCGAGATAGAGAGAGAAAATGGATCCGTGCCCGGCGAAATAGGAGTCGGTAAAGATATAACACGCCCGATTCTTGCCGTACAAAATAAGTCGGTTTGTGGTCTGAAAATTGGTTCCCAAATTGCAACTTGGCATTCTATAATTGGATAGAATTATTTCAATCGCTTTCTACCGCTGCAGTGACGTGTCGATGACTACACGTTTGTATTTATATATCCATTCGACTCAAAAGTCAAGATACGCTTGATTTAAATATTTCATCATATTGCAAATACAGTCCCTGAGTTAGTGCTGAATGACGAGGAAACGTCTAATTTAGTTAGAAGGATAAATAGTATTCTCATTTTTTTCGGAGTAACTTGAATGTTCTCAAACTAGCATTGATGATAAAAGCGTTCAATCACTGAAACAAATCTCACTTATCAGATTAGAACATTATATGTTAGAGACGATGAGAAACGTTTGTTGGAAAATGTATATGATATTTCTAATGATGCTAAGGAAAAAAAATATCTATAAAAATTGACAATAAAATAAAATTATAGTATTATATTGATGAATTTTTTCGAGCGTTCATGAAATAATGATAAAAAAGTAAAATCTAAACAAATGTGAAGGTCTCTCTTATGAATAGGAAAGAGTGAAAAATATTTTCTTCAAATTACTTTCGTCTTGTGTTGAAAATTCAAGTTTCCTTTTATAGTTTAGCTTGAATTTGTCTTTTCTTGTTTCCGTAAATAGAACATCGACAATAGATTACATGTTACACAAAAGTTGAGAAAATTTACTCTTATTATACACTCTTTTTGATATTTTAGTAGATATTTTGTACATGTTATTTTATCTCATTATTTCAAATCATGAAATGAAATCACAAATTTTTCAAAAAATTAATTTGAAAATTTTATATTATGATTTCGCATTTTTTAAATACAAAAATTAACCCACATTTTGTAAAAAAAAAATCCCACCATTTTATATCCTCCAACTGTTTATTTAATATGCAAACAAAAGATATTGTTAACATTATTACTCTTACCAAACTTTAAACCATTTGTATTGGATATAACTATTATTATCACCAACATAAATATGATTTGTTTACACAAAACTATCTCATTTCCATCACGTCTCTTTAATAATTTTTTACCAAATGCTATTTTTGTTGATAGATAAATATTACTCATGTTCAATTTTACTTTTTTATTGAACCAAAATTCAATCAATATAATCTCTTTTTTTTAGAATTGCTTTGTGACAATGCATTATGTGAGTTTTATGTTTGAGCAAAAAATATACTTAACTAAAAATTTCAAATTACACGTCTTAACAAAACTTCAACTTTATCTTATATGATTTCCATTTATATTATGATTTCATTTCACATGACCAAACAGTTTAAGAGGAACACAACTTTATATGGACGAAGACGTTGGAACTGAATGAAATTTGTTGCCCGCCCAGCTAACTAGATGCAAATTGCAAACCCAGGAAGAAGTACTTCTCATCCTGTTAGCCAAGTCTTGATAGCATCTCATTAGGAAGAGAAAATTTTGAGATCACAATGTTGCAAACTTGGTTTTGTGTTAACATATATGTTCCTACTGCAATGCAGAGTTGCAGACAAAAACTTGAGATGATATTAAAGGTACCGATTTGTTCAGCGATAACATATTCACATGTCCAAACCATGAGTTCCTATCATTTATGCTACAACAATCATTTGTACGTAGTATAATTCTAGTCAACAGCGGATAGAACATTGCATTTGCTTAGTATCACAAACTAAACGTTGTCATTTCTTACTCTCAACTTAATTCATGCAACTCCGTTTGACATATGCAATATCCAGTTTGTTTCCCATGTTGTCTTGAACCTGCGTGCCGTGATGAGGAGTTTGTTGTATGGATGATCGGTCCATCACTATATTAACAGATGTCACCTTTAACTGATAGACGGTCTTCAGTTGCTCCAACAACTTCCAAGAAATGCAAACTCAGAAACCAAAGCCAAGTGATCACTACCCAATTTCTGCGGCCCAGAAATTCAGATCAAAATTAGCTTAGAGAAGAAGTTAACACACAAAACATCTCAAGGAATATATCAAATGTAATGAGATCTAGGAGTGCTCTTATCCGGCTTACGAAATAAAAGTTTACTGGTTCACCATAAAGAAAAGATGTTGTGACTATGGTTCTTGATGGCTGAATCTATCCCAAATGTGCAATCAAGCATCAGGTCATTTACTAGATGATTTAACAACCTTATTAATGTATTTGCCTCTTTTGCATAATCTAAGATGTTCAAGTTACTATGTCAGAAGAACAATACCTTGTAGGGAAGACCACCTGTTTTCTTCAAGACATTAATTGGTAAAGTATCTAAAACTTTTGTGGGTGCAAGACCATCAGAATACCTGCATGTGGTGGATTTTACTTTAGTGCTTACTCCCTTCAATCAAGTTAGCAGAAAAATATGAGTAACAGTTGTAATCAACATCATTAGTACCACAAATAATCAACAGTTCCCAGAAACTTCGAGTGGTAAGATGTGGCTAATGGTTCACCACTGTTATCCCTTGTTGTTAGAGGTCCCTAAGAAGAAGGAAGAGGTAGCGTCTGCCTAAGAGGAATATACAAAGAAATAAACATAAACTGTGGATAGGAAGGACAAGCCGTACCTTCACCATCGCATAAGAACTATTTAGCTTCAAAGGGTGCATAGCTATGTGGGATTTAGGGTCGCCAATCGCAACATTTATCTCCTCGTCGCTCCATCGAGAATTAAAAAATCTGAAGTCAATTGCATGCACACAACAGAATTATTCATCAGAATCATATGATAATACAAATAATTTAGTTTTCTCACAAGTAAACCAATTGACATCAGAAATCTCAATCATCAATGGATCAAGAATCAAACACACTTGACAATGTATGAAGGGCATTAATAGCTGAACCCAAATAAAATCAGCAACAACCAACATAAACAGTTGGAAGAGTTATACGTCTTTTATTATTATTAAATATTTTTAAGCCTTATGTAAATGGTCAGTTAGTTTCATATCTCCATTTTTGTTATATTCTATCAATGTGACAAAGTCCTATCCCCATAAACAAATTTGGTGATACAGTGAAGTTGACCATACAACACATTATAGTGAAGTTGAAAACTGAGAATGAGGATATAGAGAAGATGTCATGTTGTTAAAAAACACCACATTGTTTTCTCACAAAACAAAAACTGAAGCACCTTATGACCCCCCTTAGGTTTTATGAACACTCTAGCTATCTGATTTATAGGAGCACATAGACCTTCAAAAGACATAATAAGTACTGGAAGATCCTTGCTTCACCTGTCCATTAAAACAAACAAAATCCCCTTTTCTCTTCTAAGACCAAGAACTTGAGAGGGATGGCATCGTCTCTGACCAGATAACTCTTTTCGGTTATGTAGCATTAGATTGAGCTGCTATATAAAAAACAAAACCTTTGAGAAGCAAACAATTCAACGAAAAAGGATGCAGATCATATTACTTAAGAAGTACTTTAATATTGCATAAAGGATACTGAATTGGGATCTGGCGTATTACCTCGGATGATGACAAGAATTTGTAGATTGGACTCTGTCACAAGGGATAAACAAATAGGCATTGTTTCAGCAAGTAATTTTTAAAAATAGAAGTCAATAACATACTTCATAAAGATATATTTCAGCTATTCACACCTGGGGAGTACTATTATAATCACCTGCAAGCACAATAGGTACATGGTCCCACTTTTCTGAAAGTATGTGTGCCCTTGATGAAAGAAAACGAATCTGAAAGGAAGAATATAAGTGATAAGTTACCACATGGTGACAAACTGAAGCAAATAGCAATCCTTGGTACCACACGTCAATCTGCTGACAGTTGGGAATTTAAACAGTTTATGTCTAAAGTTAAGCATGCCATCAGAAGAGAAAAAGCACACATTTTGTAGCAAGAACTAGATTTTTCTCACCACAATGTTGCACACTTATTTCACATGGAGCATGAACAAAGATTGAGAAGATCTCTTTCTATACGGGAGTTTGTTCAGATGTCAAGTGGTATGCTGATGAAACAGGATTTGAAGTCCAAAAGAATAAAACTCACTCTATCCATGTGCCTAAGCAGTAAGAAACGATTTGATAAGTTGGTTTTTACAATTATTTTTCACTTGAATTTCCTAATAACCAAATAGGATGTACTCTTACAGTTTGGGACAATTTTGAAAGCCATTTGATCAGAAACTTGCACCAACAAATTCCAATATCCGAACAGAAGATAAATTTAATTTCAATCAAGCAAATTTTTACAAATTAATAATAAGAGGAATTACTTTCTGACAGCTGTGAATTCCAAATAATTGTAGTGTTTAAAACAACAACCATACACAGTGTAATCCCACAAGTGGGGTTTGGGGAGGATGGTGTATATGCAACCTTAACCCAACTTTGCGAAGAAGATAGAGAGGATGTTTCCCATAGACCCTCGACTTAAGTAATGATAAGGTAAAAATCATCGCAGTATATTAATGATGCAATTTGGGAAGGCAGATGAGATCTCCGTTTAGATTTGAGAATATGTGGCTAAAGTGGCTAATTTTGGGGATAGAATGGCTAGCTGGTCGAATAGTTATGTGGAGGGGAGACCCTCTTATAGGCTTTTCAAGAAGCTCAAGTTGCTTAAAAGCTGACATAAGGGTGTGGAATAAAGAGGTGTTTTGGGAGAGTAATATGAGGTTTTTCAAGAAGTTGACATTGCTTAAAGCTGACATAAGAGTGTGGAATAAAGAGGTGTTTTGGGAGAGTAAAAGTGAAAATGAGAAATTATGAATGAAGTGGGGAGGGATTTAGATAAGAGGGAGAAGGAGAGGAAAGAAGAGATTGAAAAGGGCGCTAGCTGATTGGCCTTGGCCCAAAAGGTTAGTTGGAGACAAAAATCTAGCGCATTATGGTTGATGGAGGCGGATTTTAGTACAAAAAAATTTCATAGGGCAACAACCTCAAATAGGAGAAGGAACTACATAGAGTCAGTGAAGATCAATAGGGTGAGTTATGCCAGAAATGTAGGGAAGGAGAAAGTAGAGGGGGCAAGTGTAGACTTTCATGAACATTTGTTTGAAGAGGAAACAGAGTGGAGGCCTAATTGAGGCCTAATTTATTTTTTTGGGGCGGTGGTGGTTAGGGTTCATTCAAATAGGAGGAGAGGAGGGCGAGTGGCTAGGAAAGGCAATCGAGGAGGAGGTGAAAAGGACGGTGCAGTGTTCTGCGGGTGACACAGTGTCGGGACCTGATGGTTCTCCTTGACTTTTTTCCAGCATTGCTGGAATATGGTCAAAACTGATGTGATGGATACTATTGCTAAGTTTCATAAAAGATGTCAATTCAAAATAGTTTGAATGCCTCGTTCATTGTGATCATTCCTAAATGGGAGGGAGCTACGAGCATGAAGGACTATAGACTTATTAGTCTAGTGGGAAGCATCTTTAAGATCATCTCTAAGGTGCCTTCATTAGAATTCAGAAGGTGTTGGACGAAACTATTTTTGCATCGCAGAATGCTTTTGTTGAGGGTAAACAGATCTTGGATGCAACTTTAGTGGAAAACGTGGTGGTGGATTCAAGGAGAAAGCAAGGAGTGCCAGGTGTTTAGTGCAAACTTCATCTTCAAAACGCCAATAATCATGTGGATCACAAATTCCTAGATTCCATTATTGCTTCAAATGGGATTTGGGGAAAAGTGGAGAAATTAGATATATATTTGCATCTCTTCGGTGAGATTCTCTGTCAGTAAATGGTAATCCGTGTGGATTTTTTGAGATCTTGAGGGGTTTGAGACAAGGGGTCCATGTATCTCCAATGTCGTTTATTCTAGTTATGGAAACCTTGTGCTGGATGATGGATATAGCTGTCTTGGGGGGTTACTTCACACTTGAAGGGTTTCGATGCTGCGTTTGGGGTGTAGAGGACAGTTTCAATGACTCACTTGCTGTTTGTGGAATACTTTGGTTTTTTGTGAAGCAGTTGAGACCAAGTTGGATTATTTAGGCCAAGTCCTCACATGGTTTCAGGCAGTGCAGGCCTCAAAATCAACTTGACAAAGTGTGAAACTATTCTGCTTGGAGTGGTAAATGACATTGGATCGCTTGCTAAAGTTCTGAATTGCAGGGTTGGAGCCCTTCCGATAACATGTATTATAGTGTCGTTAGTTGCGTCGAACAAGGATCATACAATGTTGAATCCCATTCTTTAGAAGGTTGAGAAGAAACTTGCAGGGTAGCACAAAAGATATTTGCCTAATGGCTTATTAAGAACAGACTGTTGAGTATTCCCACTTACTACATGTCCTCGATTCGTGCTCTAATTTTTGGTTACTGAAAAGTTGGAAAAAATTCAAAGAAATTTCTTATGGGCTGCGGCAGATGGGGCAAGGAAATTTCACTTGGTGCAGTGAGAGACTGTCACATCTCCTAAAAATGGGGAGGTCTACCACTATTTATCATATAAATGTTTTAAAATATTTTATTAATATAATATTAGATCAATTTAGTATTTTATTTAAACTTTATATTTATTATTTTTAAAACAAAGACAAATTTTATACATTCAAATGTTGAGAAAACAAACAGGGTTAACTATTTAGTATTCAAATCTTACTACAACCTCTTATTTAAAAAGATGCCTTCTTTAACAAGCCTTATTAGGCAACTGGAATTGGAAGTTCGGAGTGGTGATAGCTGATAAATATGGAATAGAAGGGGGTTGGAGAACCAGAAATATCACTTTGCCTTTTGGGTGTGGTTTGTGGAGGAATATTATGAAGGGATATAAGTATTTCTGGGAATATATCACATTCATGGTCGGAGACAGAAAAACAGTAAATTTTCGGCACATATTATCGAAAGAGGAGTTCCAAAGAATTTCCAGAATATCTTGTCAAAGAGACTTGACGGTACAACTAATTAGGGGGATACAAGGTGGATAGATTTTATGGAACTTGAGATTTATAACAGAATTTCAAGATTGGAGAGTAACCGAGTTTCAAAGATTGTTAGCCTAACTTCATAGATAAGTCAATCTGATTGATAAACCCAATGGTTGATGGTGGGACTTGGGAAACAATGGAATATTCTCTGTGGAGTCCTTCTACAAGAAGATTTTAGTTAGGAGGGAGCAAGCTTTCCCATGTAATGTAATATGGACTCCAAAGGTGCCATGAAAGATGTGTTTTTTCAATTGGTTAGCTGTTAGAGGGGTGATTTTGACAGTGGAAAATCTTAGTAAGCGGAAAGTTGTTTGCATCAGTTGGTGCTACATGTGCAAGGGGGCGGACAAGGACGTAGATCATCTTCTTCTACATTGTGGATTATCAATAATGTTATGGTGGGCTATGTTAAGGTGGTTTGACACTCCATAAAGGATGTCAAAAACCGTGAAAGAGTTGATGTTTAGCAGAAAGAGCGGGAGAAGAAAGATAAAACAAAGTGTTTGGAATGTGGTCCCATTTGCATTAATATCAGGACAGATTAAAGAAAACGATGCAATTGAAAGTCAGGACTGCCCTAAACGGCAGTTGAGCAAGCTAGGAGATATAAGAACTAAGAATTGGTCGAGCCAACCGGTGTTGCCAATCTAAGGATAAGTATTAAAATAGATCAAATGTTAAATCATACCTAGTGTATTTCAAATGAATTAGATAAAAGACATGTATTCTTTATGGAATAATTATATTATAGGTCTAAAGTGTATTAAGGAGCACAATATTATGTGAGTTGTAACGTATGCACTATGAATTTAATGTTATTGGGCATAAAATTGTCGATATTATTTAAAGGAAATCTTAAAAATAACAATGAAAGAGATAAAGACGATGCCAAAAAATTGTAAGTAATTAGTTCAACAACTTCAATTAAGCTTGAAAAATAACAATACATGTAACTAATTAGAGGTGTAAAATCATCTTAGGGAGATTTTTCTCTTAATTCACATTAGGAGAAGGGCCTCACCGAAGGGGTGTCAGGTAGCCAGCCTATCCCAATGAAAGCATTAGTAACTGCTTTCAAGGTTCAAACTTGTGGTCTATAGGTCACACGAGGAAAACTTTACCGGTGATTCAAGGCTCCCCTTCCAAATAGGGGGGACCCATATGGAGTCCGCCAGGTGCTCGAGCACCCATTAATCTCGTTACGAAATATATATATCTATGTAGAAATTAAGAGGTATTTGTATAAAATTAACATAGAGCACCCAATGATTAAATGATTTGATTGGCACCTTGGGTGGGTGCTTAAGACACTTTTAGTGCTGTTGAACCAGGGTTCAAATCTCATTGTTAACATGTATTTTTTATATTTTTGACTCCGCTACTTTCAGAGCACCCACAACCTTAAAATCCTAGATCCGTCATTGCTTCCAAATTAACATTATACATGTAAATAAATTAAATCATTGTTATTTTTCATTTATCTTTAGATTTTTTTTAGGGAAAAAGGACAACTATATCTCCAAACTATCGTAAATGGTATGCATATACCCTCCGTCACACTTTAGGGACATTGGTGCTCCTGTCGTCCAAAAACTAGATCATATATACCCTTTATACTAATGGACATACACGTGTCATAATCTTATCCACCGACCCGACATCGGATCGATGGATAAAATTGCACCAAGTGTCCCTATTTAGTCTTCCGTCAGAGTGAAGGGCATATACGCTCTAGTTTTTGGACGACAGGGGCACCAATGTCCCAAAAGTATGACGGAGGATGTCTGCATACCATTTACGATAGTTCGGGGGTATATTTGTCCTTTTTCCCTTTTTTTATGACAAAAAAAAATAAAAATCTAAAGATAAATGAAAAATATCAATGATTTAATTTGCTTACAGATATTTAACAAAAATATATCTTTAGATTCAATTCAACATTATAACTTTGCAATTGCAGTGGAAAAAACTAAGAAAGCAACTTTTGTTGGGAATCATGGTAATCACGTAATAGATTCACATTATATGTAAAGACTAAATAAACGTGATAAAACATTTGTCAAATAGACTCATAATATGAAAACAATAATTAAACATGAAAATACACGTGACAAATAGAGTCAAAATATGAAAACATTAAAATAAAATAACAAACTATTTTAATTTACATTTAGATTGAATTCAACATATTACTTTGCCATTGCAGTGGAATAAATAAGAAGGCAACTTTTGTTGGGAGTCATGGTAATCACGTAATAAATTCACATAATATGAAAACACTTAATAAACGTAGCAATACACGTGACAAATAGTCAGAATATGATAACAATAAATAAATGTGACGATACACGTGACAACAATAGACTTCTGATATGAAAACATTAAATAGACATTACAATACTCGTGACAATTACACTCACCCACCTACTATAAATTACCCAAGTGTTCTTGTTAACATTGCTCAGACTTGTTCAACAAAACATCTTATTTTCTTCTTTGTATTAGCTTCTTTAGCAATGGAAAATGAGGCCAAAAGAGGTAAGCAAAAGATTGAAATGAAGTTGATCGAATCTGAGAAAGCACGCGCTGTAAGCTTCTCAAAAAGAAAAAATACACTATTCCAGCAAGCAAATAAGCTTGCAACTATGTCCGGAGCGGATGTTGGTGTTCTACTTTTTTCACCAAGTGGAAAACCATGCTCCAATGGCTCCACAAGTATTGAAGAAATAATTGATAAATATTTCAAAGTGAAACTAGAGGAAAGCCAACGTGTTTATGCTGAGGGTAAATCAAATGGTTTTGAGGTGTTGGAAGATTTCCATAAAGAATTAGAAGCACTAGAGGAGAAAGAGAAAAAACGTAAACTAATGTATAAGATTATGCACCCTGGCTTAGAAATACCTCAAGATAAAGACATGGTGGAGCAAAAGCTGGCAATGAAGTTGCGGATGAAGAAAGTTCTAGAAGAAACAAAAAGTGCTATTCTGACCGAGCATCTCAAGATTGATTTAAATGTTGCTCCTGAGCCAGAAGAGGATGAGAGTTCAGAAACTCGTAATTATCATGAAGTTGGTAACTGAAGTTCTTGAAATTAGAGCTATGCTTGGAGAAGACTTACCAGGGATCGAGTCTTCTAATATGTTCAATTCTTGCCTTTTTTTTTATTAAGTCACTTGTTGTTTCTCTTAAGTCATCTATTTATATGAGATTTTAAACCACAAAATAAAAGTTTATGGAGTTCTTATGTCATTAATTATTTTTTTAATTGTTTCATTTGTAGTCTTTAATGATGCTTCTTGTTGTCTAGATTGGTAAATCAATTGAAATCTTTTATTGAACTAGTGAACAAATTGAAAGTGATGGATCAAAGAAAACCCTCGTACACTCATTGATTTTCTTTTATGTTCCATATCCAGCAATGTTAGTGCATTTACATTTTACATCAAGGCTTGCTCAATGAGATGGTGAAATCTTTGTAATATGTGTTTATCAAATATCTATTGACTTTATTAGCATATTTAGGATTCGAAGAGAAATTGAGTCTGATTTTTCAACCCGATCCAAGTATGTAAGGGAATAAAGTACATTATTTCTTTTATCGGGAGCACAAACAAATGGGTTCCTTTCTTGTATGTTACAAAATAAATTTCACTCAGTTACATTAGCCTTAGAGAATACTTTCCAGGTTCCACTTATTTCTTTTCTAGCTCCAATTTTGTGCAACCTCAATTACTAAATTAGCAATGTAGGTATTTACTGATTAAAGTCAAAACTATTGCTTCAAAGTAAGGCCTAATTTGTTTGCACTTAATGAAGGTCTTAATCTTAATCAATCAAATCTGAGTCATTAAGTCTGTTTGTTTTCCAGATCTGAATCTTAATCTTTCAGTGCGTTTGTTTTTCTTATTTTACAACCACTTAATGGGTATGAATAGGTCTGTATGATTAGGATTTATAACCAAGTCTTCATATCATTAAGACGTCTATTTAAAAATTTCACCGCTACTTTATCTACCTTCACCCACAACCATCATTTTAGCCACAACTACCACGATCATCTATCACCACCACCTACCATCCACAACCACCATTACCGCCAATCACCAAAATTAATTATCATCACCATTAGACATTATTTGCAATCACCGCTAGCAACCATTATTACATTCATTATTTGCTATAGATAATTACCATATTAGTTAACATTAAATATCGATAACCACCATCATCATTTATCATCACCATTAGATATCAATATCATTCACTACCAATTATCAACGACCACCATCAACACCTATAGTTAATCACTACTTCCAACTATTATATTTTTTTATGACAAGAGAAACTCATAGCCGCTACTCTTTGGGTGCGCATAAGGTAAAACCCCTGCTCCTATGCAATAGCTCACAAACCACACATGAGAGGTAACTTACACTAGGCAAGCCTGATGCGACGAGCTTGACCTAAAAGGCAAATTCCCTTGCTTTCGTTGGCAAGGAGTTTCGAACTTGAGACCTCTAACAAGAAAGTCTCACGCCCAAATCACAACTACCAACCATTATATCATACCACAATCATAATCATCAGTCAACACCATCCCAAATCGATACACACAGTCATCATCGTTAGTCATCACTGCCACTAATTGTCATATAAATGTTTTAAAATATTTTATTAATATAATATTAGATCAATTAAGTATTTTATTTAAACTTTATATTTATTATTTTTAAAACAAAGAAAATTTTATACATTCAAATGTTGAGAAAACAAATAGGGTTAACGATTTAGTGTTCAAATCTTACTGCAACCTCTTAATAGTCAGATGTGTATTCATATTTAGACCTATAAATCTTAATGCACATCTTAATTTTAGATGTGTATTCAAATTTAGAGGTCTTAATCTTAATAAAAACAAATGAGGCCTAAGTGATTCATGTATAACAATCTCTAAATTATTAATGACCACATAACAATCTTTAAATTATAACAATCAGGTGCAAATGTAATTTGCATTACTAAACCATGCATTGGAAACACACAATTTAGGCTTAAAACACAACAACAAATTGTGGTATGGAGATTTGTTGTCAAAAGATGAGCTTTCAAGCATTATCAAGGTTTCTTGTCAAAGTGAGGTGATAATCCAACAAATTAGGGGGACACAAGGATGAGATACTTTCTAAAATTTGAGGTTTTAAGAGGGATTTCCAAGATTGGAAAGTGAAGGATTTTCAATGATTGTTAGCTTTACTCCATCAGCATTGTGAGCCAGTTGGAAGACCCGATTCTATGAGATGGAAGTTAGGGAACAAAGGCGTTTTTTCTGTCCTTTTAGTTTTACGAGAAGCGTTTGATGAGGGCAGAAATGTTTTCTGTAAAGTCGCTTTGGATTCCTAAGGTGCCAAGGAAGGTGTGCTTTTTCTCATGGTTAGCTATTAGACGGGTGATTATGACGGAGGAAAACCTAACGAAAAGAAAGGTTGTTTTTATCAACTACCGTTACTAATGCAAGAAGGCGGAAAAAGAGGTAGATGAGCTTTTACTACAGCTGACTACAAGCCTATAGTGGCATATGTTAAGTTGGTTTGGTATGTCTTGGGTGATGTCAAAGTCTGTCAAGGATCTGTTGTTTAGCTGGAAAGCTGGAAGAAGCAGGAGGAAGAAGGGCATGGAAAATTATTCCTCTGGCTTTGATGTGGATCACTTGGAGAGAGTGAAATATGAGGGCTTTTGAAGGGGTAGAATTGAGTTTTGGGCAGTTGAGCAGTAGTCTCTGGTCCCTTATTTACTTTTGTTGAACCCATGTAGTTCCAGGATGTTTAGAGGATTGGGTGTCTTTTGTAGAGAACCATATCTTTTGCAGGTTCTTTACTTTTTGGTATCCTACTTGTCTACGGCCAATTTTCGGCCTTTGATTTATGAACTGATATTGTTTACCTGATAATAAAAAAAAAAAACTCAGAAAACAGGATCTTACTTGACCAAGCTTAACATCTCCGCGGTTTGGATTATATAACACATGCATGTTCCCAACTACGAGCCTCCTTGACTTGGCGTCACGCATCTGTCTGTACCAGACAAAGTTAGACATACAAAATCGAATGGGATATGACTAAATAAGAATGAAACTGTGATTGTCTAGACAAATCACCCTGGAAATCAGAAGAAACCTTCAGTTCAGAATAAATAGAGACATGTTTTCTGATATCAGCTTAATCAAATGCTACCTGCACATGTTTTTATTGGTACAGAACTTGACCTACTAGAAGTGATCCGCATATTTATGCAAGAAGGAAGTCATGGATACAAGGTCATTTAAGCCATTGGCCATCATATACGCATGTTCTGAAGAACTTGATGCTCGATGAGCTTTAGATTAATCATTGTGTACTAGTTAAATGCTCATATTTAGGTCGTTGGCCAGTTTCTCTCATGTTTTTCAGTTTAGTTTGGTTCTCTTTTTTTAGCCTCATATCTCCTTTTACATATTTGTACCCACCAGCTTAATATCCAAATTTCGAGCATTCTTTCATCACTCACTGATCCCATTAGGCTAGATGAGATTACAGAACATAAGAAAAGAAGTTTGCAATTCACAACTACTACCTCAAAAATAGAGGGTTGAGCAACATTATCCCGAAGCCCATGCTGCCTAAATTCAACGCTTTCACCCTCTAACAACTGAAACCTGGCATGAGCAAGTATCCATTTCAGTCCAAACAAGTATCAAGATACTAACTGGAACGTACAACTTTTACTTCTTGCTCTTACTTATCAGCCTTCCAAAACATAGCACAACCATCAACAGAACCACCAGTGCGCCTCTACATGTTTAAGTAACACATTTAAATATTTTTCTAAGAGCAAGAAGTATAATGAATATTAAATACTACAATTTTCCCTTTTTTTTAACTGGTGGAAGGCCATGATGGATATAGACCTTATAGGAGCCGAGATATCCAGCTTTCTCCAAAATGTTTAGTAGATCATAGTATTTGTCCACCTCCTACTCATATTACATATATAAATTTCTTCAATTAGTTTCATCTCCAAAGCATAGACATATATAAAAGTGCCAGTAACCAAAAGGGCAATTGTTAATTACTTGTAGGCAAATTAAATCAGGATTCAATCCAAGGAGTTCTTCACAAATAACTCTTCTACGATGGTCCCAATCTAAGTAAGTTGGGGGAACATTTCTGTATAGATCTCCGTGATTTGAAACATTCCTATCTCCCAAAATGTTGTACGAAACAACTGTAAACCTTTCCTCTGCACCAATATTCCATACTCTAATTCAAACTTCAGCGTTACCCAAAAAAAAAAAAATTAACCAAATTTAGGGACAGACCTTGATGTTTGCCACCGGGAAGAGCATCCCCTTCCACCCAATGCCGGACGATTTCCGGTGCTTGACTGATACGTCCGCGACGTTCCGGTTTGTACCACCGCCGGCTGTAGGAAGTCGTCGGCGAAGAGGTGTTGTTACGATGGAAGCTCATACAGCACATGTTGAATATAGGCCGAAAGTTGAGGCTGGCAGCGTTCGTAATGAGCCTGGGAGTGGTCAGCCACGAGGAACCGGCTCTACAGCAGCAGCCCATTGCATGAGTTGTAGAGTAAGTGGTCAGTATGAATCCACTGATATCTTAAGCGCCACAGCGACGAAAGATCGTAAGGAGACCACGGCATAGACAAGGGAGACTCGTTTCTTTTGAGGAAATTTAAAAAAAATAGCTATAATTTGCTTAATTAATTTGAAGCAACATATTATAACAATAAATTTAAGGTTTTAATTAATTTGAAGCTACATATTATAATACGAAATGTTAAGGTTATTATGAGAACACGAGTAAATGACATAAATAGTCCCTCAACTATAGGAATAAGTCTAAAATGGTACATGAACTATACACTTAACGGATTTAGTCCTTTAACTATTCAAAAATTTGTCAGCTTTGGTCCCTTAACTATATACTTACCGGTTTTAGTCCCTTAACTATAAATTTACCAATTTTAGTCCTTTAAGTATTCACAAACTTATCAAGTTTGGTCTTTGTCCAATTTTTTTTAATACAAATAGCTTTGGTTTTTAATATGCACCATCCTAAACTTTGATAGTTTTTGTTCGAGAAACTTATCATGCATCATGCTAATCAATGCGATTTTTATTTAATTTACTCAAATTTCTTTACGTAAAATAAAATGAATAGATTAATTAAATTGATCTATTTTTTTTAAAAAAGTTTAAAAAATTGCAAATCTACCATTTTATAAATTACCATTTTTGAAAAATTAAACAAATTCCGTTCAATGAAATCGTTGGAGTACAAACTTTGGATTTAACGGATAATAACTTTTTTCTTTTTATAATAAAGTTTAACATATTCAAGTCATTAGTAACAATAATATGCTTCATTTTATCCTCTGTTGAATAAAATTATGACTTATATTTTATTTCCTCGTGAATTTTATTTTAAATCGTTGAGGTTAAGGTTCTTCGCGTAAGGTTAATTTGAAGAAAAAGTAACGGAGAGAGAACCAACCGAAAAAGTTGCTAAAGGATTTAATTTGTCGAGGCATAGATTCTGTTAATATAAACCTAAGCTATTTGTATTAAAAAAATGGACAAAGACCAAACTTGATAAGTTTTTGAATACTTAAAGGACTAAAATCAGTAAGTTTATAGTTAAGGGACTAAAACCGGTAAGTGTATAGTTAAGGGACCAAAGCTGACAAATTTTTGAATAGTTGAAGGACTAAATCCGTTAAGTGTATAGTTCAGGGACCATTTTAGACCTACTCCTATAGTTGAGGGACTATTTAAGTCCTTTACTCATGAGAACACACATAGATAAGGGGACTCATTTTCTTTTGGGAAAATTTTAAAAAAGTAGCTATAATTTACTTAATTAATTTGAAGCTAAATATTATAACAAGAACGTCAAGGTTATTATGAGACCACACATAGATTAAGGAAACTTATTTTCTTTTGACGAAATTTCAAAAATTAGTTATAATTTGCTTAATTAATTTGAAGCTATATATTATAACAGGGAGCGGCACAATGACGAAAAGTCGTTACGAGACCACACATAGATTAGGAGGGTCGTTTTCTTTTGCGAAAAAATCAAAAACTAGCTATAGTTTACTTAATTAATTTGAAGCTACATGTTAAAACAAGAAGAGAGATGAGTGAATTGTGGGAGAAAGAAAAAAGACATAATTAATTTGTATATCTGATTAATAATTACTATATTATGAATATAATTAATATAATAATTGATTTGTAAAAAAAATTGGTTACTAAAAAGGGAAAGACACGTCAAGATTGAATCCCAAAAGTTATATTTAACAAGAAATGTGAAAAAAATTAAATTAATTAAAAACGTCAAAAATGTCTTTTTAGAACTCGAAAATTGGATCACCCAAAATTACATCAAATAAAGAAGAAAAAAAGGTAGATATAAAGTAACACAAACCATAAAAACTTGACTTCTCAATATGAGTTTTCATTAAAAAAAAAAAGAACTTTACAATTTTGTTGAATCTAACAATATTTTGATTAGAAAAAAAAAATGCTCACTTATGATAAATTTAAGGAATCAAAACTAATTAAATATATTTTTTTGAGGAACTATTTTAAGCTTACACAAACATGAATTATTTCTGTTAATTATATCTCTAAAGCATTAAACTAGAAAGATCAAAATATTTACAATCATATACTCAATATAATCTCACAAGTGAGATATGAAAAATAAAGAGTGTATGCAGACATTATCAAAGATAAAAAAGTTGTTTTAGAAATATGCTCAATTTGAGTGTATTAAATCAAAATAATTATAAAAAGAAAAATGAAATAAAAACACATGAAAATTGATAAGAAAAGCAATATAAAATTATTCAAGAAAAAAATAATAACGAAATAATATAATAATCAAAACACAATAAACGATACATGTTAACAACTAACAAGTATAAGAGTAAGTAAAAGAAAAATTACTGAAATACACGTCTTATGTTTCTATTATTTTCAATATCCCATTTTATTTCTAAAAACCTCTAAAATCCCTTATTTCTTTAATGTATCCGAGCTACATATTAATGTATCCGAACCAGTATATAATGTATCCGAGCTACATATTATTTATTCGAGCTAGTTTTTAATGTATCCGAGCTACATATTATGTATCCGATTTATGTTATAATATATCCGAGCTATATATTTTGTATCCGATTTGTGTTACTTTTTAAAGAATTAATGTAATTACAAACTAATGAAAAATATATTGTAATTTCATATTAAAACTATGAAATTTATGTAAGTTATACGTAAAGGAAAAATACATATATAAGGCAAATACTACAACACTATGTTCAAACATGAAAATATTCTTAGAGGGCATTGACTTAATTTAATTTACTAATTAATAAGATACGAAAAGAAGGAAAGGGCTGTGATTTCACAAAAACTGATACGTGTCTATTTTCCATATGCGTGAAGGACTTGAATCTTGATCGACTGTTTATAGTACCAACCACTCATTTAATTTTATTTCTTATTTAGCAGTTAGTACTATATATAAATTTTCAGGTGAAAATAAAAAAGAGAACAAATTTGTGATAGACTATAAAATCAGAGATCAGTGGTAGTAGTAGTAGTAGTGCTGTGCGTGTGTGGTGGGAGGTGAGATATATAGAGAGAGAGAGGAGTTATGGTCATGGAGACTGCTATTTGTGGCCGAGTTGCTCTTTCTCCTCATCAAATCTTCCAACCTAAACCTGGTAAACCCATCTTCCTCTCTCTATTCCTCTGTGTTGTATAAGTTGGTTGTTTGATTCTTGAATTGCTTGTTCTTTTGAGAGGGTGTGGCTATTTTTAATTGGAATAGTTTGCTTTCTTGAATGTTTCTATTTGAAATTTATGGATTATTCTTGCTTGCCTGAGATGGGGTTCGTTAATTCTTGGCTTTAATTTCTCTTATGTGCATTTAGAGTGAAAAACAGAGAAAAAGTTACAGTCTTTGAACTGGATTTGAAAACCCTGATGTCTAGTGATTACCCCAAATAATAGCGACCAGACACACAATACAGGAAAAAGAGTATCAATTGGGGGCTCTGTGTGTGTGTGTGTGGGGGGGGGGTTGGTGTAGAGATAAGGCTCTTTATGCTATTCTTCTTTCTGAAACACTTGAGGGTCTATCAGAAACAAACTCTCCACCTCCACCTTCACAAGGTAGGGTTAAGGCTGCATAACACCACCCTACTTAACCCTACTTGTGGGATTACACTGGATATGTTTTTGTTGTTGTTCTTCCTGTAACATTCATAAAAGCTTAAAGTAAAAGAGTAAAATTGAACATTGAACTTTTACTGGGCAGAAATGGGCTGTTTTCTTCACTGAAAAGGACTGAAATTTGTGAGAGAACTATGAGAGTCCAAGTTGAAGAGATGATTGTTTATCTGCATCTTTGGCTGGTCGACCAATCATGGTTGCCTAGTCCATTAGTATTTTTGTGAACTGTTGATCATTCTTCCATTTGAACCAGTAAAGTTTCGAAGTTGGTCCATGAGAAATGTAATGGTTTCGAGATATCATGGATTTAATGAATACTAGCAGTGTTGTGCGTGTGTGGTGGGAGGTAAAAGAAATTTATATATAGAGAGAGAGAGGAGTTATGGTCATGGAGACTGCCATTTGTGGCCGAGTCGCTCTTATTCCTCATCAAATCTTCCAACCAAAACATGGTAAACCCATCTTTCTCTCTATTGGATATGTTAATTGTTAATCTTTATTGTTGTTTCATCAAGAATTGTTTGTTCTTTTGAGAGATTGTGGCTATTTAATTGGAATAGTTTGCTTTCTTGAATGTTTCTATGTGAAATTTATGTTATTATTCTTGCTTGCCTGAGATGGGTTCTTGGCTTTCAATTTCTCTTATGTGCATTTAGAGTGAAAAACAGAGAAAAAGTTATGGTCTTTGAAAACCCTGATGTCTAGTGATTACCCCAAAGTAATAGCGACCAGACACACAATACACGAAAAAGAGTGTCAATTGGAGGTTGTGTGTGTGTTGGGGTGGGTGGGGGGATGTAGAGACAAGGCTCTTTATGCTATTCTTCCATTTGAAACATTCAAGGGTTTATCGGAAACAACCTCTATACATTCACAAGATAGGAGTAAGGCATCATACATGCCACCCTACTTAGACTCCACTTGTGGAATTGCACTGTGTATGTTGTTGTTCTTGAAACATTCATAATAACTTAAAGTAAAGAGTAAAATTGAACTTCAAACTTTTACTGGGGCAGAAATGGGGCTGTTTTCTTCGCTGAAAAGGAACGAAATTTGTGAGAGAACTATGAGAGTCCAAGTTGAAGAGATGATTGTTTATCTGCATCTTTGGCTGGTCGACCAAATCACGTTACCTAGTCATTAATATTCTTAGAAACTGTTGATCATTCTTCCATTCAAAACTAGTTAAGTTTCGAAGTTGGTCCAAGGGAGATGTATTGGTTTTGAGATATCATGGATTTAATGAATACTATTTACTAGAGCATTAATTGAAACACGTGTATGTAATTTTGAATCTGAGCCTGTCCGTGCACTTAGTAGTAGATGAAAACCTCTCTTATTCGGTCACTGAGAAGTCGGACAACTCTTCAGTAACCCAGGGTGATTACTCTGTATTCAATGTATATATAACTAGAATATGTGTACATAAGTTGGAGAATTCATGAATTGCCACTGTATTCTTCATGAATTTTGACTCACTTATGTTTGTAACTTGGTATAAGATTGAATTGTCGGCTTATGTGATACAGGAGATAAGAAACCTCGCCAAAAACAATGGACAAATCGGAATGCTCTAATGACAATGTCTATAGCAGGAGCAGGCAAAGGTGGTGGGTTGTTGGAGAAGCCTGTTATAGAGAAAACAACTCCTGGGCGTGAATCTGAGTTTGACTTGAGGTATGGATTCCTCAAATGTCAAGTATTTGCTGTTTCAACTAACTCAGGTTCTAAAGGTTTTACTGTTCTTTCACGAGTCTGAAACTTTTTGATTCTGCTCTTGAACATTTACGTGTCTCCGCCAAGTGACATCTCAAGCTACTTCCAAAATTAAGAGTACTTTGTCTATTCTTTTCTGTTTCTTATCTGTGAAAAGTAAAGTTGATTGGAATCATCTTCATACGTTGACAGCGAAATAAATTGGTGGATCATAATAATAATATATTATCTACCTCTGAGGTAGAGATGTGGTTTGCATACGCTCTACCCTCCCCAGACCCCACTTTGTGGGACTACACTGGGTATGTTGTTGTTGACGTTGTTTTTGTCATAAGAATAATATAGAGTTAGACATAGAATTGAAGTTAAGTAATACCAAGTCCAATCGTGTTAACGTCAGATCATTGCCTTCTCTTTGTCGACCCTTCTCCAAAGAGAAAAGGAAGAGAATTTATTCTTTCTTCTTTATGTGCGGTTGATAAAAGGAAGCACCCAAACATGCTGATCATGCTGGAGTCATATCCATTTATACGACCACACATAATTTTTCTTCTTCTGTTGCTATATTTCTTGTTTGATGGACCTGTTACTGTTCCCTTTCCTGGACGACATTTTCCATAGTAAAAGAAAAGTAGAAACTACCCTGAAATGCTCTCTACTGATGTGGTTACTGGTCAGTTATTTGTCACTTGAACGAGGTCATTCCATCCTGTCTTTCCAAATCCAGAATAAGTCTTTTAATGCTTCATTCTCCTACACTATACATTGTTGTTGCAGACTGGCTTACTGTCAAACTCCAACCACTGCGTCATCCAGATTCCAGCCTCATCTCTACTAAACTATTTAATCACTTGTTCTTCTACCTTACACAGGGACAACCTACTAATTCCCAAGTCCCAATTTCCATTGGGAGAAAACCAGAGCTCAGGTGATACCATTCATGACTCCAATCAACAGAATCCTTATGTTAGCAAATGGAGAAATGAATTTCCAACTCCCTCTGCTAAATTCCATTGTTTCCCTGCTACCTACCACCAACATAGGTACCGGATAACGCTATCCACAAAGGCTTGGACTGATTGTAAGAAATCACCTAGTTTTTTTCGTTGCCGGTGCAATTTGATCCTGAGACCTCATGGTTATCAACTCACTTCATTGGCCACTAGACCTCATCCGTGAGTGCATATTGCTTGATTGTTGTTTACGTGATGTATAAGTACTTTGTACAACACTACTAAGGTGGAGAATAAGAAATGATAGAGGAGAACAAAAATTGGCAGCAATTAAAGGGTATAGGTGGATAGCAGGAACAGAGCAAGGGTTTTCAAATAATGTTGATTCTTGTAAAGATTGAGGAAAAGGGCAATCTATCTAGGATCATAAACCTGAAGTATTTTCTTTAGGGAGCACCCGAGAATTTTCTTTAGGCAAGATATCTCTCACCCTAAGCAGAGAGGTGATGTTTATTTGTTTACTTAGTCATGGATAAGTTAGGCAAGAGTTGAATATTGATCAGGCCCCAAAGTAAGACCAGAAAGTTTCCTTTTGATGAGCTGCCTATCAAGAAAACTGCCTGTGGATATCTGCTAATATTCCTTTACCTTCTGGGTTTCTGTTGAAAATGATGCAAGTTGTGAGGTTGAAATGCAACAATTAATAAACTTTCTATTAAGAACAAATGCAATGACTAATACTCTACTGTCACAACTGGTGTCTTCCTTTTCCAGAAAATCAAGGAAAATGTCCCCACCCTAATGCAATGGCTAATACTCTACTATCACAACTTGTGTCTTCCTTTTCCAGAAAATCAAGGAAAATGTCCCCACCCTATCGCGTGATGCTGCACAATGACAATTTCAACAAGAGGGAATATGTTGTTCAAGTACTCATGAAGGTTATACCAGGGATGACGGTCGACAATGCTGTTAATATCATGCAAGAGGCACATCACAATGGTCTGGCAGTGGTGATAATCTGTGCTCAAGCTGATGCAGAAGAACATTGCACACAGCTAAGAGGCAATGGTTTGCTGAGCTCCATCGAGCCTGCTAGTGGAGGTTGTTAAAGAAAATGAACCTGATGGGTGAATTCTTCAGAAGAAGCAACCTAACCCCGCATAGATATTGTACATAAATGTTGAGAATGGCATAGTACCTCGTTACCTCCAGTCTGTTGAGCTCGAAGTCGAACATATTACTGTAAACAATGTCAGCACCAGAGACTGCTGAGTTTGTTATACTAGAAATGTATCAATCAATCAACTATGCCTCAATTCGAAGTAGTATGGTCAATCCCAAATATGAATCGACTATTTCTATTATGTTCTATCCAAATCAAATCATTTTTGCCTTTACTAAATAATTTGCCTTTTTATGGCAAATGAGAGGTTCTCGTAATTGCGCACACTTATTCCTGCATACATAATTTGTTCAATCTAAATGTAGTTCATAGTACATGTATGAGTTTTTATTACACTGCTTAGCTAAGTTTGTATTTTTTGTATGCTAGAAATATGAAATATAAAAGAAGTTTACTCCTGGTGAGGAAACCAGAAGAGCAATACTTTCCTTGGTATAATACTATTGATTTCAAATTAGAGAAGAATGCAGGAAAAACTGAGACTTTGAAAGCCACATTTGCTGATGGGAAACAACCTCTTTGAACTTGGTTCGGTTTATTTTATTTAGTGCATACTTAGGGTGTGTTTGGTATGAAGGGAAAATGTTTTCAATTTTCTCATGTTTGGTTGGGTTAAATGTTTTGGAAAATATTTTCCAAATCAACTCATTTTCCTCAAATTTAAGGAAAATGACTTCCCTTCAAAACTTAAGGAAAACATTTTCCAAAACTCTATTCCAACTTCAAATTACAATTTTTTTAAAAAAAATATTTTCAACTTCAAATTTTTTATTTTTCATCCCGATCCTCAACCATCCACCCCCCACCAAAAAAAAAATCGAGTTTGTTTTTAAAAATTATTTTCAACTTCAAAATTTTATTTTTTCACCCCTACATTTGACCCACCCACTCACCTACCAGCCCCCCACCCCCACCCCAAAAAAAAATTAAGTTTGTTTTTAAAAAATATTTTCAATTTCAAAATTTCATTTTTTCACCCCTACCCTCGACCCCCCACCCACCCCCTACCACCACCCCCCAAAAAAAATAATTTAAAGTTTGTTTTTAAAAAATAATTTCAACTTCAAAATTTCAT
>JAJOOO010002156.1:0-24968 GCA_029582685.1 Solanum piurae
ACGACTTGGAAGCAGATCTGTTTCTTTCTCTCATTTTTTTTTCTTCGTATTATTCTTTTGGTGGATATATATACAACAAAAATCTCTTCGAAATAAAAGTAATACAACCTAGCATCATTTCAAATAGGCAAAGTACACCTAAAATCACAAGGAGATGAGTTGTCCTAAAGGACGTGCAATATCTCTGGTAGAATTTAACTAAGAACATAACCTAACATAAATAGATGATCCATGTAGGCAATGCCAACTATTTGAAATAGAGAGTTGTTACTTGTTAGCTGATAATACGTTCAGTGCTAGACTTTTATATTCCTGAAAGTGTGGAACACATCGGACTCCTAGTTTTAAGGTAAATTATACAAATATTGGATGAAATGGAACTGAATAGAACTACATGGAGATAAGTTGGTTAATAGATATTCTACCTACACCTCAACTAGCTTCAACTTGATATTCTTTTGATTGAGTTAACTAATGGTTAGAAAACAGAATTAGTTCTACAAGTGTTCAAAAACACCCCAGGAAGTTCTCAGATGATACATCATACTAAATATTCTGATTTGACACTTCTATAAGACTAAGGTGCCTTCAACCCAACTTGCATGTATCTTGACTATTCCACTAGGTGCATGTATCCTCCTCCCAAAGGTACCAGGTAGTAATCTTGTCAGCTGAAACTTAGACAAATTGGAAGAAATCGGCTAATTTATTTTTGCTTCTACTAGGATTGGAACTCTCATGATTTTATTTCAACTTCATTGACAACTGATGGTATATTTCCTATTTCAACCCCACTTTCTATTTGTTCACTTGGGAACATCCTGGAGTGTTTTTTCACACTTGTACAACTAATAATATCTTTCAGATTAGAAAAGTGTCAAAAACACACCTAAATTATTTCCTTTTTTTGAGTTTCATACTTAAACTATCACTTATTAGTTTGAGAAACACATATCAGTGGTGTGTGTAATACACTTTCTCTTTATTTGCAAAAGCCTTGCCTCATGGCATTCTACATGAATAAAATATTCCACCTTGACAAAAATTAAATAAACTACTAATATTAGCTAAAAACTAAATATTAAAGTATTACCATTTTTTAAAAATAATTATATTTTTTATTTATTTTTTTAAAAATAATTATATTTTAAAAAATATTTTTTTTTTTAAATAATTATATTTTTAAAAAATAAAATTTAAAATATTTCTCACCCCACTCCAGCATCTCATCCTCCCCTCCCCCCCGCCTTACAACCCCACATCCTATTATTTTCTAAAATATTTTTTTTAAATTTAGACGTCACCCCCTCCCCCACTCCTTCCTAAAAATAATTTTGATCTAATACAAAACAAGAAAAAAAAATGGAAGAGGGGAGTTATGTGGAGTAGGGTAGAATTTTTTTTAAAAAATTAAATTAAAATAATATCTAAATTATTATTCGAAGGGAATTTACTAAAAATTTGGGATGGGGGAGTACGGTGAGAGGAAGGAGTGGAGTTGGGTACGAAAAATATTTTACATTTTATTTTATAATTTTTTTGGGGGGAAATAGCAATACTTTAATATTTAACTTTAACTAATACTAATTATTTATTTTTTGTCAAGGTGGAATGTTTTGTCCATATGAAGTGTAATATAACAATTTTTTAAATAAAAAAGGGAGTGTATTACACACCATGATGGGAGTATAATAAAAGAAAGATGTGTGTTATAAAACTCACTCTGAATAGTTCAAGTATGAAACTCATTAATTAACTTCCATAAGTATACTTTAGTACTCCCTTTGTTCCACTTTTTTTTTGGTTCCCACCCGCTCCCTAACAAAAGGAACTCTGTTCTAGGGGACTCAAACTCAAGACCTCTGGTTAAGGATGAAAGAGTACTTTGCTCCACTTTATGTAACCCTATAACTATCTGGAGTGTAAAATAAGTTTTTCTTTGACCATGTTTTTTAAAATACTTCTTTGATATTTTGAATTATAAACTATTGTTACTTACAATACTTTTTATATAGTTTTTAAAGATGTAAATCTTTATTTTTTTAAAAAATGAAGATTCAATGTTCAAAGTCACTTAGAAAATTAGTCAATTTAACCACAATATTTTTCAATGTGTCACACAAAATGGAACAGGGGGTAATATTTTTCTCCACAGATAAATATTTTACCTAACTCGGTCTATGTGAGCTTCACCGTGTTCGTCCCACATCTGGATAAAGGAAGAAGGTTGGGCTAATTGATGGCAACCATATTATGAAACTTCTAAAATTTGAATTTGTTGGAATGTGCTCAATGTATTCAATACGCAATCAAATGATTTCTCCCCAAAAGAAGAATAATTCCCCTTGCTTTTTGCTCTGCTCGTGCGTGGCACTCCTTGCTTGGGGGTGTCAAATGAAGCACAAATATTAGGAGCCCAAAATTTATGGGTTGAGCTTAAGATAATTTAATAATGTGCTACGTCTTAACCCGTATAATTATAACTCATTTTAACATAATAACCAGTTTCTATGCCAATTCAACCCCCTTTCTAACCGGACTACATGTGTGCAAAGATGGGACAATCGTTATCTCTTTAATTTATATTGACCTTTTCACTTGATATGAAATTGGAATGAGAACTGAGTTTGTTATAACCAATTCGAAACTCAATTCGAATAAAACTGTTTTTTTTCTCATATACTATGCTAATATGCTTATTTTTGGCAAACTGAAATATCTTAAGTTACTTCTTACTCTCTTTTTTTTTAATTTCATTTCACCTTCTTGTTTTTTGTTACCAAATCCTTTTTTTTTAATCACCTAATATGGAAATGATCTATCAAGGTCTCTTTTTTTGGAATAATAAAGACACTCAATTATTGTTATTTGATTCTAAAAAAAACACATTATTTTGCATGTCATATTAAAAAATAATTGTCTACATTCCATATGCCAAATTATTACTGTTAGAATAGGAATATGAACAAGAATAATATATACCATCATACTTAGAATAGTAATAGGAATAAAAATAGTACATAGAATACTACTTAGAAAAGGATTGTATGGTAGTGTCCTAGTTGGAATTTGAGTCTAATGTAGTGTTTATTAATATAGTCTCTATGTAATAATGTAGAGACCAATTCAATAATATTCTTTTTCAATATTTCTCACATGGTATCAAAGCTCCTACGATCTTGGTAGAGAATCAAAAAAAGATTCCGCCGCTGGCGGGTGGCTATGACTCATATATGTCGCCCATCTTGCCATTGGTAGTGTTAACCAAAGTAGGGCAGTGATTGTTGCATGAAAACAATATTCAGGGGAAGAAAACTTAGACAGAAAGGACACTGTGCATCAACTTCTGACGACTTTCTAGGGTTGTTCTGTCAACCCCGTATCAGTCAGTATTTGTGTAGCAGCGTGTCATTTTTCCGGCGACTACCTTCTCATATCTGATTTGTGTAGCACCATGCCATCATTTCGCTAACTACTTTCTTAAATTTAATTTGTGTAGCACTGTGTCATCTTTCGAGTGACTATTTTTTCTATATTTAATTTGTGTAGCACCGTGTTATCTTTCTGGTGACTATTTTTTCATGTTTAATTTATGTAAGCACTGTGCCATCCTTCCGGTGACTACTCTCATATTTGATTTTTGTAACATCGTGTCATCATTCCGGTGACTATTTACTTTTGTGTAGCACCGTGCCATCTTTTCGGTGACTACTTTTTCATATTTAATTTGTGTAGCACCGTGTCATCTTGTCGGTGACTACTTTTTCATATTTAATTTATGTAGCACTGTGCCATCTTTTCGGTGACTACTTTCTCATATCTAATTTGCAAAGCATCGTGCATCTTTTTGGTGACTACTTTCTCATATCTAATTTACGTAGCACCGTGCGTCTTTTCGGTAACTCCTCAAATCTGATTTACATAGTTTCAACTTTGTCAATGTTGTGCAACATCCAACATATCCGAGTTTCCGAAAAATCCAAGTTTTCAAGCAATATTCTCTTTGTTTTAGATTCACTTTATCCAAAAGGATATACTCAGATATTTGGGCTGGGACCTCGATGAATAAGTATATATGGAGTAACCACTTGGTTTTGTTGCTCAGGGGGAGTCTAGCAACCTTATATGTCGATTGTGCAAGTCACTCTATGGTATGAAACGTTCTTCTCAAGCTTGGTTTGGGAAGTCAGGAGATATTGTTACAAAATTTGTGAGTCAAGTGATCAACTTGCAGATATCTTCATCAAGTCCCTCATCGGTCCTCATATTAATTACATTTGTAACAAGCTAGGTACATATGACTTGTGACTTGTATGCACCAACTTGAGGGGGAGTGTTAGAATAAAAATAGGAACAAGAATAATATATACCATTCTACTTAGAATAGGAATAGAAATAGTATATAGAATCCTACTTAGAAAAGGATGGTATTGTAGTGTCCTAGTTGGAAAAGGAGTCTAATGTAGTGTCTATAAATAGAGTCTCAATGTAATAATGTAGACACAACAATTCAATAATATTCTTTTTCAATATTTCTCATAAATACTATTGAATGAATTGCAAAATTATGAAGTTGGTCCCATACTATAAAGTCTATATCAATTTACTCTACAAGGAGCTGCTCCTAAATGAAAAGTTAGTACAAATCTGGGCTGATTTTATGGGTTGAATGCCATTTGTCATAAATTATAGCAAGTGTTTAATATTGGTTAGATTAAGCGGGTCAAACTGGACGGGTCATGACCCAAACCAGATTCTAGCCCATGTTAGTCCAAAGTAAATTTGGGTGGGTTATGATCCAACATGACTTTTAGCTCAGCCCATTTTAACCTCTTCAATTTCAGTCCTCCACCACCCCCACCCACACATTTGACACCCTTAGTGCTCCCTTAGACGTTCCCACATAGCCATGTAGGACAATCGTCAAATGTGATGCATCAAACTTTTGCCAAAAGGAAAGAAACCAGCAGTATAAAAAAGATGGGAATGCAAGAGAACTCTGTATCTGAAATTTATTTTTGTTAATGGTGTAAAATGGAGCATTGTGGAGGAAGCTGAATCTATCTGTGACATGCTAGAGTCCCAACAGGATAAGATGGGATATACTTTTGCTGAATGTAATTGTTTTGCGGCACCTGTACAGTTTTACAGCATACACTCGTGCTGTTATTTATAAAATTTTCTTATCCTCAAGAGAAAAAAAAAAATTCTGAATGTGAAACAAATATAATCCAACCCAATTCAATTTCTCAAGGATAGAACAAGGAAAAATTTCTTCAAATTCATTGCCAAAGAAACGGTTACGGAAAAAAAAAGGGGAAATACCTACATCATGCGTCCATTCAAAAAGCTAATGAGCTCCGGGCGCATCTCTCATGCTGAAATTCAGACTATTTCGCATCGTTCGTCTTCCTATGCATGGATTTCCTTTTTGCATCATAGCAACAAATTCTCCATAATCAATACGTCCATCCTGAAAAGGGAATCCACCAGAAGATCAACTAAATAGTTAGTCAAATGAAGCAACAAGAGATGTAGAGATGTCAAAAGAATCATTCCATCCATTTAAAATACAGATTTCCTAAAGCATAACAATTTTCTTGTATCACGGCTGCAGCTGAGGCCCTAATCCAATACTGAGGCTCCAGAAAACTAATCAAAATACAACAAAGATTTGTTTGATTTGAAGAAAGACAGAAATGTCTGTAACGGTACCCATTCATATTTATTATGCTACAATTTCTTTGTCCTTTTTTTTTCTTTTGGACAACTATGTCAGCTTTGTCTTCTCATCATGCCTTTGAATACACAAAACTACTTGGATTATGAAGTGAACAGAACTACAAGAAGTTCTACAAAAATAATTTTCAAAGCATATCATTGCATCTGAGCAATTATAAATAAACTAGGTAAATTACCCGTGTTTCGCACGGGATTGAACTATTTTATGAAGCTCACATATGATCATTCAGTAATATCCGTATTTTCGATATATACACTACATTGTCAATGACATTTTATCTTTAAGGAAAAGCTTCATATGAAATCTTAAAGTGCTATACTTTTTTTAATTTTCGTTTTTGTTGCACAAAAATTATTAGTAGAGGATTAATCAGTAGAACTGCAAAACATGAAGAAATTTAATCTCCTAATATGTGTCCACTTTTTTATTGATAAGTTCCAAGAATACTTCAACTTTATCCTCAATATAATTGACTTACGTTATCCTGATCAACTTCTCTGATAATATCCTCAAAGAATACATCTGTAATGTTATGATCTGCACACGCCTGCTGGAGCTCATCTACTGTAATATAACCACTTCCATCCTTGTCAAAATACTGAAATGCTGCCATGAGATGTTCCTCGCGGTCCAATTTGTTAAGGTGAATAGTTGCTGCTATGAATTCTCCATAGTCAATAGTTCCACTATTGTCCACATCAGCCTGAAAGCAGAAATATTACATCGATGGCCTTAAAGAGTTAGCTAAGCACTTCCGCATGAACCTCATAGACAAACATGTTTAGGGAGAAATACAAAGATAATCACGGGCCTAATTAAAGATACAACTAGAACCATTAACAGAAAGTTGTTTCTGATGAAGCATATATGTGGTGCCAACTACTCGGTAAGCCTGCACAACCTCCTCAGTTACCAGAAACTTATCATACACATACACAACAACAACAAAAAATGTTGGGCACCTTTCCAGTGAAGCTTTGGCAACTACATTGAGTTTTAAGTGCTCCTTCATGAATGTACATAATTTATTAAACAAAGTAAAGTGCCAAATCCCAATCTGACTCTAGTATTTGCACATCAAGTAACCTTGAGATTTGACCATTAGTTTGTGATCTTATGTCATTTTACATTTTTCTGCTCCTACCAACCTTTGCGTACAGTCACATCACCAGATGCACAAAATAAATACAATTAATAAAAAAAAATACAATTAGTTTGCAGTCTAGGTTTTCTTACCGCATCCATAAGTTCCCGTATCTCTATATCCTTCAGCGTAGAGCCATATTTTCTCAAACCAGCTTTTAGTTCATCGAATGTAATTGCACCACTGTTATCAGTATCCATGGCCTTAAACATCTCCTTAAGACCGGCAATCTCCTCCTCTGACAAGCTTTCAGCAATCACCTAAAAGCATATTAAGTATGAAAACATCAATAATTGCATTATTTGGTTACACACCTCCCAGAAGCTATGTTGCTTGGACTCTTCAAAAATGTCAATGGTGCATGTCGGCTTCTCCAAAAGTAGTGTATTTTTGGAGAATCCGACAAGGGTGCGGCATCGAAAGTGAAGAGTCCACACAACTTAGCCCAAAGGACATAATCAGCATTTTCTTGTGTAACTTCAATAATGAGGTTTATGGACACTGAAGAACCATAATTAACAGACTTGGGCAAAAAAGTTATGCCTAGATATATATATATATATATATGCATACCCGCAGAGCCATCTTTTTTAATTTGTTCATTGCAGAAAAGTGTTTGAGGCGCGAAAGTACTGCAGGATCAAGTGCTCTATCAGGAGCAACACCATTTTCACAAATCCAAGGATGACCTGCAGAATTTTAGAGGAAACCATAACACCAGATCAGCAGCTGGTTACATGAAAGACACCGTACAAGCAGGCATAGATAGACAATACAATTGAAATTTGAGAAATACACTTGATCCACTTTATGCAGTGCAAATTGATCTATTACGGCTTGTAGTCAAGCCAAATTTATTATTTAAATCAGAAATACAGAAAATAAACCTGATATTTCCAAAGGGCTCATAGATAACCTAACAAGTTATAGTTCAGGTATGAGAAACTCCTCTCTACTGCTAAACTAACAGTTTTTTACATAAATTAGATAAATTTAGTAGTCAATAAGGATTTCAATGTTCTGCCACCAGAAGCACAGTCCAGAAGAAAGTTAAGAGTGTTCTTATAACTCTGACAGAACAACAACACTGTTACAACACAGTATCTCTTGATATAACTATCAAACAAGCAAAACCATATTTATCTCATGGAGAAAATAATGATCCATTCAGTAACCAGTAAAAATGTAAGGTTACTATAACTTATAAGGTAAATAAACTTACATAATACTTCATGAGCAGTTAACCGCTCTGAGGGTCGCATGCATAACATCTTCCGGATGAGATCTTTTGCACTTTCCGATATTAAAGGCCAAGGATCTGAGTCAAAATCAATGTGCCCTTTCAGAACTGCATCAAATATCCCCTGCTGTGTTTCTGAAGAATTTAGATGGTAAGTTAAAAGGACAAAAATCAGAAAAGTTACAGCTATACTGTATAGGATTATAAACATACCAGCCCAGAATGGTGGAACTCCACTTAGCAGGATATAGAGTATGACCCCTGCTGTCCAAACATCTGCTTCTGGACCATAATGCTTCAAAAGCACCTCAGGAGCAACGTAGTATGGACTCCCAACAACATCTGTGAAAATTTGGCCTGTAGAAGCAAGCAACAAAATCCATCAAACCAACATACCAATTTAAGGGAACTGCCGCCAAATCAATGTTAAAAGTAGCTAACTATTCATCTAGATTGAGAGTTGGTGCATAAAAGCATCTCCAAGATCATACTTCAATAGTAGTAGCCTACCAGCATGGACATGAACAACTACACAGAGCCTTAATATGTCCGTCCACGCACACAATTAAAAGAATAGCTGCACTCAAAGCTAAAATAATTTAACCTGGCTATGGGCGATGAGTAAAAAAATAGAAAGTGAAAGAGAAGAAAGTAGGAGATTGACCTGGCTTAAAGAATACTGAGAGTCCAAAGTCAATGGCCTTGAGAGAGAAATCATCATCCTTGTTAACCAACAAGAAATTCTCAGGTTTGAGATCTCTATGCATAACTCCAAGTGAATGGCATGCCTCAACAACACCCACAATAATTTTAGTCAAATCGGCGGCCTTTCTCTCGGTGTAGTGTCCTCTTTGAATGATGCGGTCAAACAATTCACCGCCACCACAAAGTTCCATGACAATATGAACATACAAAGGATCCTCATAAGCACCCTTGATGGAAACGATGTTTTTGTGACCAGCCAAATGGTGCATTATCTGAATTTCCCTCCTGACATCTTCTACATCCTCCTTAGAGATGAGTTTTCTCTTGGCAATAGATTTACAGGCGTAGTCGATACCGGAAGACAATTCGGTGCATAAATAAGTGGTGCCAAACTGGCCTTGTCCTAGTTTGCGGCCGAGGGTGTATAGATCGCGAATGCTAGGGGTCTTATGACCGAGGACGTAATAGGACTGGTTAGTGCTTGTACGATTCATGGTGACGAGGGGTTGTTGTTCCTTTTTTGGGTTGGGGGAATCGGAATTATGTTTGGGATTGGAATTGGATTCTGAATGATCTTGAGGCTGAGGGTAGCCCTGAAAAGTTTTGCCTCCGAAAGATCCACGGCATGCGTTGCCCATCAAACAATCAAAATCCCCAGCACTCAGCTCAGCTTCGATAACAACGCTTTCCTCATCCAATACTAGTAGTTGTTTTCTTGAAGAAAATTGATATTGATAGATAGATCTAACTAGACTAGCGACGAAGACATGAATTCGATGGGAAGAAGAAGATACAATACACACAGGTCAACTCCAACAGCGATCTACTCTCCTATCCTACTTGCAATTTTTTTTATTATTTTATTTTATCAAAATCTACTACGTTTGCTTCTTTTTATTTTACTATTGCTGAAAACAAGTTTACATTTTTCTCTTTTTAAAAGCTAGCACACTCATAAATGGTGGAAAACGACAATGCCGAGGAGGAATGACTTTGCTCGTCTTGGAATTTTCATTCTCATAGTTTGTCCGCCCTTTCTTCTTTTATATTTAAGGGATAATATATCTTTTTTATTTTAAATTTTTTTGTAACAAATCTTTTTATCTATTTTTTATTAATGTAAATTAAATACACTTGGCAAATCTACCCTTTTTTAATTTTACATTTTTCATTTAAACTCTCATATTTAACAAAAAAAAAACAATATTAAAATCCCACAATTTCTTTGTTGGAAAGTACTTTTCCCTACAAACATATGGGTCCTACGCTTTCTTCTTCTTCCTGCCCCGTGAGGCCAATTATTCCATGGACGTATATCTTTCAAAATCGAACTGAAACTGATAATTCGAATGAATAAAAAGTTATTGGTTTATCAATAATGAGTTATTGGTTTAATGGTTTTTCTAACGGTTGGGTTTTGATTTTTTATTATCCGGTTATCCATTTTAAACGGTTTGAGGTTTTTTCTTAACGGGGTAACCAATAATCTGATAGTAAATTAAATAATTACATTTATACCATTTGGTATATAAAGTCTTTGACTTAAAGTTTAGTTTCATACTTTTATTTATGGTTGTCTCAAACTCTCGGCTATTCTACAATGTGACAATATTTGTTCTAGATCAAGATGCAATTTTTCAAATCATGTGCATGGTTCATTTGGTTTGTCACCTTGTTTTAAAGTAATTTTCAACAATTATTTTTGTGTCAAATCTTAACGGTTAAACCGATAACTGAATTGATAATGATCAATAATTGATAAACCAATAACTGGTAAGATAATATATTTATGGTTATATAATGGTTTAGCATATACACAAACTGGTACTGATAAATCGAATGGATACTTCAAATTGAACTAGCCGATACACAACCGTAAGCATACCCTCTAGGATAAAAAATTACAGTACTTTTGCTCCAAAACTAATTAAACCGTAAGGAACTTTATGTGTTGCAATGTATACAGAGGAGAAAATAAGGATGACCAATTACCCTTGCAAAGAAAAAGACCGAAGAGGAAGAGAACTTGGGACCTGTTTGAAGAGAAGAATTTTTTGAGCCAGGGATTTTTTTGTAAAAGAATTTATCAAATATGATATTTTGAAAAAAAAAAAAAATTAACTAAAGGAGTTTAGTAAAGTATTAGAAAAGGGAAAATTTGTCAAATTGTATTTTATTGCATTAATGAAAAATAGATTAGAAAAAATTGTTACAAAAAAAATCAAAATAAGGGAGGTATGCGTAATATCGCAAACCTTGAGGGAGGTGAATGTTATTGAGTGAAACGTGAGAGGAGGTCTCTGAAATTGTCTCTTCATCAAATCATACGAGTTCTAATTTATTATACTTAGATTATACTCTCTCTATCCCATTTTATATGAGTTAATTTGAATCGGCACAGAGTTTAAAATATAAAGGAAGACTTTGAAATTGGTGATATAAAATAAGTGAGTGATAGATATTTGTGTCCGTCCCATTTTATATGAGTTGATTTGACTGGGCACAGAGTTTAAAAAAAAAGACGTTTGAAACTTGTGATAAAAAATAAGCAAGTGATAGATATTTGTGTGACTATAAATTGTAAAGGGTTAAATTGTTATTTTATATAGAAACGTGTCATTCTTTTTATGACGGATTTAAAAGAAAAGTAAGTCATATAAACTGAGACAAAGGGAGTAAATTAAGACAAAATCTATATATTTACATCTAATTAGCGTAAACATTGACAAAAGAGTAATTTTTTACTTTATTCTATTTCATCCGTTCATTTTTACCTGTTATATTTAAACTTGACATCATTAAGAAAATAATGATTGATATGGTTAGTTTATTACACTATTATTTTTTATTCGGAAAATGGTCAAAACTACTCTTCAACTATTTGAAATAGAGCATGTCACGCCCCGAGCCTACACCCTAGGCGGGACTGGCACTCAAGAACCATTGTTGACCCCAAGCGAACCTTGGCCTGATTTACTTACTCAGCGGAAGACTTAAACACAAGAAATAGTCTCAAAAGGAACTTGCGAAATAAACTTAAAATGTCTTAAAAGAAACATTCAAACTAGCCAAGATGACAACTCAAGTCTCAAAACATAAGCCAATAATAATGTAGTGACAAATGAATTAACTAACTGGCTGTCTATCTATGAAGCCTCTAAACAACTGAGATGGATGTCGGAACAGGCCCACGACATCCTAATGAACTAATAATAAACTAAAACAATAAAAAGGGATCCTCCGGAAGCAAGGAGGCTCACCACAAGACTCTGAGTACTCAACTGGATCAACGATGCGCTGGATGCTGATCCTGGTTACCTGTGTCTGCATCATAATAAGATGCAGGCCAAATGGCATCAATACATTGAATGTACGAGTATGCAAGGGGAATTCTAAAACAAGACATAAGCTTGAAAGGAACTGAAGAACTTACCTGGCTCAACTCAACTTAACTGAACTGATTTCAATATAAAGCAGTGTAAATAAATGCAGTATAAAAAAAACTTTAAAACATGATTTTCAACTCTGTGTATTTAGAAATACAATAATAACTCTATATGTATGCAAAGATACAATATTAACTCTGTTTGTATATGAAAATACAAATATTTCTGATGTATATAAAAATACAAAATATTGTTGTGAGAGTTTCTCTGATCGACAACCATCACTTAAGAGCTATCATGATGATACAACGTTTTGCCTCACGCTGCCAAGGCCCGTCCTATACCTTGCCGGGGGTATAGAACCTGAACTACTAAGTGGATCCACTAGTCTATGCCAAAAAGACTAAGAAATTATCTAAAAAGTATGACCCTTTTCGACCCATAGTGGCTACATGGTTTATGGGGGCTGTGAGTTGTCTGAACTCTCCCTCATATCGGTGATCAATACTACTCCCAAAATATGATACTAGCTCTTATATTTTTTTAACAAAACATACTTATTTCTGTGATTTGAGATAATTGCTCAAAAACTTAGCTCAAAGTTTCCTCTCTTGCTTAATTGTGAAAACATTTACTCTTTACTGAAAACTAGCTCAGAGGCTCTTCTTCATATCTTCCTCAGCTTCCCAAATAGCTTCCTCAACAAATTGGTTCCTCCAAAAGACTTTGATTAATGCTACCTCTTTTGTTCTCAACTTGCGAACTTGGCGATCTAGAATTTGAACAGGAATCTCCTCATAAGATAAGTTATCCTTGATCCCAATATCTTCGGTTGGTATGATCAACGAAGGATCGTCCATGCACTTCTTTAACATGGAGACGTGAAAAACCGTATGAACCATTGCTAACTCTTGTGGTAGCTCCAACTTCCGTCTTACTATTGGATCACTTCTACCCTTCCATTTAACGAAATAAAATGTGGCATTAACGAAATAAGATGTGACATTCAATGTGTAAATTATAATGCCACATATACGTCCACCTAAGCATACCCAACCCACCCACTAAATGATCCAACCTTGCTCCTTCACTTCCACCATCGACTCCACAAAGAATAATTTCTCTGGCACTATATTGGCCCCCACCAGACTTCATTTTGCCCGTCAAGATTCGCCCATCCCCGCCTTTCCCCTTTCGCTCTTCTCCTTCGCTGCCACACTCTCAGAACCCATCTCACTTGGGTCAGCCTTTTATCCAGTGTCAATTGGCCCAACTCTTTTCAATATCAATTGTCTCTTCTTCTTCAAAAGTTATGTTGGACAAGTATCGATTTCTTTGACAGAGAATTCAATTGAGTTTGTTAAAATCAGGCAACTTGATATTTATGTGGACAATCATCTCACTGTCCATGGAATCGACGGTGTATTGGACCATCGAAGATGATTCATTGTTGCTGCTATTATGACCCGATTTCGAAAACTAAAGGTTTCGAAACCTTTTTGCAACTTTGACAATTTTATTAACCTTTTGGAAAAATGATTAATTTAGGAGTCGCCACTTAATTTTTTAGGAAAAATTAAAACTAAAAAAAACATTTTAAAAGGGAGTTTTTGAAAGGAAATATTTTAAATAAAACCAAAGACAGGTAAAGGTTCAAATAATCCTCTAAGGAAGGGTTTAAGCATCTTAGAGAATCCGCTAACATGCGGTTGACCGACGGATTTAAAAGTTTGGCTAATTTTATCAATTAAAAAGAATTACTTCTAAAAATTCCTGTTTAAAACTAAGATAAAAATCTTTTGAAACTTGCAAAATCTCAAGAATAATCCTAACTTAAAATTTTATATAGTCAAGTTTTTGAACTATACAATTAATTCAAACTCATAAACATGAATTAAAGCTTTTCAATAACTATGAAAGAACATGAAAGGTTCTTAAGTTATTCTAATAAACTTAAATTGTCAAACTTAAAACGATTTGACAAGTGATAAGAAACAAGAGATATCATTTAGAAATAACATTGATAACTCTGGTGAGGATTCATTTAGTTCAAAGGCAAAACAAACAAGAGTTGGTAAGATCATAGCAAACACACCATATAAAAAGAGTTGAATATAAATGAGAGAATAAAATTTGGGCTTCCTGGCCCTTAATCTGCTCCTTGTTTTGCTGTTGCTAGCGCTATTTTCCGACCTTTTAAGTCGAAGAAAATGCTATTATTCAGCACTTTAAGGCTGCTGCAACTCTGCCTCATTAATTATGGGTTTTAACCCAATTTTGCTCCTCATTTTTCAGCCTTTTGAGGTTGTTGCAACTCCGCTTCAGCTGGTGCCATTTTCAGACTTTCAAGTCCAAGAAAGTGCTACTCTTTTAGCCCTTTAGGCTATTGTTGGTGATGTCTTCTTGGGTGTTTAACCTAATAATATTAGCTTCCTTTCAATCGGCTTAAAGGAGGTTGACTCAAAAAGAAACGAATGCAAGGAAGGGAGTCCCATTAGACTCGAACAAGAAGGTTCATGCACAGAAAAATGGTGGAAACAAAGATTAGCAAAACAATTAAGTGAAAACCAATATGACTTAATGACAAGTAAGTGATATAATTCAATCCAATATTAGGAGTTTAGTTCAGGAAGTCAAAACAATACATATGGAGCTACAGAAAGATAGGACTAGCTTGATCACATAATTGTTTCCATTAATCACAACTCAACTTTAACTATAAGATATTAGCAACAATGATTAACTTCAAGCAATAGAAATTAATGGTTGTCAATAGCCAAAATTTTAAAGGAATACAACTGAAGAAAACTTGAAAGAAAATTAATCCATGTTTCTATCAATATTCAATTTCCGACAAGACAAACATACTAAAAAAATCAGTTTTTGGCAAAGCAGAGACAAACTTCAGCAATACAATTGATGAGCAATTTAAGAACCACCAAGTTCAACATAGCATTTTAAGACCAAACATTTCGATGTAGAGGAGTAAACGACTTATATTCTTAATCATATGCATTTAAAGAGGGCAGCGAGAAGAAAGGAAACCATCAGTTGTACAACATGAATTAAAAAGGGCATGTGAGGATAGAACAGTAAACAGACTAAAGAGCATACACTTCAGGTTCAAGAACTCAGCTAAAATAGAGAGATAACAGACAACAAATCAAATGGGCATGAAGATTAGACTACGGAATAGTCGCGACCCTATTTTTACATAGTTATTCCAACTTAATCAGGAACAACTAGAAGCACACACATGAAAAGAAACTTACTCTACCCATGGAACAACAAAACTGAAACTAAAAGATCACCCAAAATCAACATGAAGGACCTATACGAAGTAGTCCAAGATAAAATAAAAAGTTATTGAACTCATATGCATATTAATAGCTAGAGAAAAACTATCTCAGGGAAGCTAAACAAAATTTAAACATGATGATAGAATTAAAGAAACAAGAAGCAGAACAAAAAAATGAACATAAGCATGTTATTATAACACAGCAAGACAAATACAAATTTATAGCCTCTGCCAAAAAAAATCATCACTACCAATCAACTAACGAAGAAATAACATAACTGAATAAAGAAAGAGAGGGAAGATCATCTGGTTCTGAGCAGCGAATCCGACAACGAGTTTGAACGTGACGAATTTCAACACCACTCTGACTCAAAATAGCTGCGAATCAACAAAATTTCAGTGACGAAAAATAAGAACTCCCAAAACACTTAGCCAGGTGTTCCTTTTCTCGCCTCTCAAAAAACTCCCCTTGAACAGTGAAGAGAAGGCCTATTTATAGGACCTAAAATCTCATGAAATTTGGAAAGATTTTCGATGTGGGACTGCTGTGAATTCGAAATTCTTTTAGAAAGTGCTTGGAAACCTCGAATGGTACTAGAAAGGGTAAAATCGAGAGAAAAATAATTGACAAGAAATAAGAAGAACGAGTCACCATTTGAATTTGTACGCCTCACTGGATAAGAAAGGACGAACGGGACAGCTCTATGAAATTGATGGTCCTCGCCAAAAATTGGATAAACCACGGCTAGGACTCATTGGAATTGATGGGTTTGCGTCGTTCTTCTTGTGAAGGAGAAAAGGAACGCGTGAGTGAGAGAGCGCGAGTTCTGGAAAGTAGAAAGAATAGGAAAAAAGAGCACGTGGAATTGAAATTTAGGACAATAGGGAAATAATTAAAGGTGTGGGCTGGTTTATTGAGAAATTAGGCTTAAAATTGGATTCAAATAAATGTGTTTCATCGAGAAATTGAATTCAAAGAATGTGGTTCGATGCAAATTAAAATTAGTTAATCGAGCTTCTTAATTTAATAAGATAAAATAATTACTTTGAAATAAAAGATCGACTATACAATTAACTCATGAATTAGTTATTATTATATTTTTTTTAGAGAAATAAAACATACTCAATTAAAACACTATTTTTTGGTAAACTGATTTTCTCAAATATTCAATTAAAAATGAAAAATATATAAATATATATATTATAAATATAAAAACATATAATCGATATGAAAAATCGCGAAATGGCTTGAAAATGATTTTGAAAGTTTTTTTTTTCGAAAACAATTATTTCAAATTATTTGAAATTGAAGAAGCTTGAAAATTAATTAAATTGTGGAAGGTCAAAATTGGGTGTCAACAGTTGCTACTGCATTAACCATCAAACGGCCGAAGCTGATAAGTTTGACTTCTTTTCTTTTTTCATTTTTGTGCCTTCTGACATAGCTTTGTTCTTGCAACCTGACGATTTCTATTACTATTGTCGTCACTATGTTGTTCCCCGATGATACCGCTGTAGGGATCTTGCTGGAAATGTCAAGTGTGCTATGATTTTTTAAACTATTGCTCCGAACAAGACAATGGGCGTAAAAATCATCGACTCGTTCTAATTGTTGGCGGCGTTTAATAGTACAGAGGTTTATAGAAATCAATGGATTGTTATGTTATTATTGTTATCTGTGTCAATGTCGTTAGATGACACCGACTATTTACTTGATTCTGACAGTTTTGTGCCTTCTTCAACTCCGGTGACAATGGACATCCGTTATCCGAATGAGAGAATCAACGATTTTAGTCTTTTACCATCACTGTTCAGTTACCGTCTCCGGCAACAAGGAAGATCCGTTATCCGGATGAGATGATTAGTTATAATGCCAGTGTTTAGTCTTTTTAACCGGAGACAAAGGGGTTCCTTTATCTCGATGAGAAAAAAAAATGGTTGACGCCGGTGTTCAGTCTCCTGGGTCTTTTATGGGTGGGGTGGATGTGCTTAGGTGGACGTTTATGTGGCACTATAATTTACACATTGGATGCCATATTTTATTCCGTTAAAAGAAAGGATAGAAGTGATCCAATAGTAAGACGGGAAGACTAATTTTGAACCAAAATATTATTGAAGGGTATATTTGACCTATTTCAAATAGTTAGAAATTAATTTTGACCCTTTTCCACTTTTAATATTATGTATTGAATGATGATTTGGGGATAAAATACGAAAAAATTTATTTAACCAGGAAAAAGTGAATGAAAGGGCAATTGGGGACTATTCAACTCTATCTTATTAGTCATTGCTAACCACTCTTGCTGTCTTTTAATAGTAACATCCAAAATTATTGGTCCACTGGCTTTGGCAATTGGCCCCAGTCCAGTAGCCAGTAGCCAGCCACGCTTACCAAATATGACAAAAATAAATAGATTATCACAAGTCAAAAAGATATTTACATGCGGTCACCAACGACTATCCGTGTCCCATTTAGACAACAGCTATTACTTGAAGTAATAAGGAGGACTATCCTTAGTGACACGTCCAACTAGTTAAAATCTTTCTCTTCTTTTTCTGAATCCAAATAAACGAGTAGAGTGTAATTCCCTTTTACCCTTAGATCATTGTTATATATATACCCAATGTTTGTTTTGATGGTTACTTAAAATGTATAATATTGTATTGTTAAACTTCGTTATTACGTAAAAATGAAAATCCCCATTTTATGAAACAATCGATTTGGCGTGTTCCCGTTGTTACTTAATTTATTTTTCTAATTATATCTTACTAATATTTCATAATACTATTTTACCATTTATCCTAAATTATTTAATCCTTATCAAACCTCTACCCTAGAATAATTAAGGTCATTTTAATAAATTTATAAATTACAATAGTACGATATGGTCAAACCAAATAATAAAAAATGTCATTAAATAACAACAAACAATACCATCTAGCGAAATACTGTATCTATCATACAACACAATACAATATAATACAGTACATTATGAAACAATGGATAACAATGATCCAAACAGAGGGTCACAAATGAAATCTGAGACCCGAAGCAGTGCGTGGCAATTGCAAAGTCATCCTTTTCTATTTTCTCTTCTAAGTCATATTTACAAGTGGCAACCAGATGGAAATCAGATAACTGCTGACGAGGAGACAACTGAACAAGTCAAGGAAGGTGATTGAGGCCACCACACTTCACATGACTCTTTCTGAGGGAGCCGTTATTTATTGTCTGAGTAAGTTAGGATCCTTCTCATGTCGGGTATGCCCCCCACTTGTTGGCCTGTAGGTTACACGCAATACAATTTTTTAGCAGAACACAAAATCAAATATCTTTAATAAGCAGCAAGCATCCACTACTTCAATTCTACATAGAACCTAAGTCTGGCAACGGAACCGGGAGGTGCCGGTTCCGATTCCGGCTTGTACCGGTTAGTAGCGGGTCCAGGAGGGGTAATGGTACGGAAACCGGGATTTACCGGTTAGTCCCGGTCCGGTTCAATTCGTTTTTGTTTTTTTTAAATCTTAATTATATAGTCGTTGGGCAACGTGTTTTGGGCCCCACCAACGGCTCTTTCACCCCCATAACTCTCCTTTACACCTCCCTACCCCCAAAGTTTTTTTAATATCCCAACCTTCTAAAAACTACATTTTCATCCTCTTTTTAACTATAAATACCCCAAATCTTTCATTCTTTTCACTCACAAAAATATTATCTTCTACTCTCTAATCTCTTATTCTCGTTAAAATTACGAATTTGGTATTTGGAAATTGGAGCTTCAAAATTCAACTTTCAATTTTCGGTTTTCGGTCATACACGTCTACTTTTTTTGGTACATTCGTTCCAACTCACTTTTCATTTAGTTATTTATTTGTTTGCATTTAATTATTTATTTTGTAAGTAATTAGTCTCTAGTCTCTACTTATTTATTTGTTTAAAACTTTGCATTACATTTTCATATTATATATAATTTACTCACTTTTTATATTTGAATATGGATTTCGGTAAAAACAATGTTGACAAGGGTAAAACAACCATAGTTAATTCGATCACTAATTTATGGAGCTCAAATTCCAAGAAATATAAAAAAAAACGATAGTACTTCTAAATCTAAAACTAAAAAAACTTCTCAACCATAGTTGAAATAATGCAAGATTTTAGTGACGACGACATTGATGCAATGGAGGAACTAGCTAATCAACCAATTCCAGAGCATGTTACTAGAGAAATATTAAATGATTTAAAAAAAGATTTCCTTGGTAGCATGAACTATTAAATTTAAATGTCTATTAGTATGAGTATAATAATTCGAGGTCTAATTCTTAGAAGGTGGCTGTGTAGATTAGATTTTTTAATACTCTACTAATATTTTGTAACTCAACTTATACTATTTAATTAATATTAATAAAGTATAGGCTATTCACCTTAATTTTTTTTATTATTGTCTTGAATTTAAATTTTCAAACTTTTAAAGTGTTTGAATTTAAATTTTCAAACTTTTAAAGGGTGAAATTTAAATTTTTATAGTTTTATAGTTTTAAAGTTTGAATTTAAATTTTCAAACTTTTAAAGGGTGAAATTTAAAATTTCATAGTTTTATAGTTTTAAAGTTTGAATTTAAATTTTCAAACTTTTAAAGGGTGAAATTTAAACTTTTATAGTTTTAAAGTAAATTTTCAAACTTTTAAAGTATGAAATTTAAACTTTTATACTTTTAAAGTTTGAAAGTTTGTATTTAAAACTTTAAAAGTTTAAAAATATAAATTTTTAACTTTAAAATTATAAAAAATTTAATATTATTTGAGTAATGTTCCTAATTTTTTAATTTTAATAAAAAAAATAAAAATATAGCCGTTGGGACCCGGTTTCCGGTCCGGTCCGGGTATACATATTTTTTTCTGGAATTACCGGTTCCATTCCGGTTTCGGTCCGTCCCGGTTCTGGTCCCGTTGCCACGCTTAAATTAGAACCTCAACAATTTTACGTTGGAGTCCTTACTTTCCTTTATTTATTCATGAAATTTATCTGCACAAGGCTATCAATTGTCACATCAAGGAACTCTTATACCTAAAGTTAAGCGAGTCACTTGATTTCAGGTTCTGAAAAATTGTAAGCATCTTGATGAGCATATTCACCATTAACATTTGGAGCTATAACCAATCTTCTTATCATAGTTTCTTTATGACTTTTTCAAGTCCAAAAGCACAAAGCCGGTTGTAAGAGCAATAATGACAATAATAAAGGAAACACATCCTTCCCCAGTTCTGCCAGTAGTATTTGTCGGTGCATATGCATTTTACTATTATTAAAATAAAATATTAAGTGCATATGTTAATGGGTATGAATTGTGATAGAAGATGACTATCGATTCTTGTAACTTATATGACCATTAGTTCTTGTAACTCTTATGATCATTAATTTCTTGTAACTCATATGACCATTAATTTCTTGTAACTTATGTAACATCTATCAAATTCATCTACCCACATTACTACCCCTCACTCTACATATTGATTATATAGAAGACTTTTTCACCTATAAATAGTGACGTTTCTTCCTTTGTGAAGTGTAGTAAGAAAAATGTTCAAGTGTGAAAAATATTGTAGTGGATAGTAGTGAAAGAGAGAGTTGAGACACAAAAAATATTTTAAGTCTTCAACTATATTAACTATGTATAAAAGAGAGTATTTATATGTTGAAGGAAGTCCGGAGTTGCTTGAGTTGTACGACGTTGTTGGGTTGTTGTATCCTGGAGGAGACAAGTCAAGAGACATATTGTTGGATTGATGTAGTTTATGCCGTAATGGGCTTGAATCTCCTTAAAGAGAGCGAGATATCCACGTCTCAACCTAAAGATTTGTTTATTCAATTTTATCATTTTAGTTTCAACTATAATTTATATTTGTGGTATATTACACCAACAATATTCAAATAGCTAAGTTCAATGGACAAATAAGCTCACAAGTGAAGGCACAAAAATAATCGAGCATTTGGAAAGAACTATACGAGAACTACAGAAAGAGACTAGTAGTAAACTTACAGTCCAGTTAACACTTTAATTGTGTCATAGAGAAACCATTGCAGAGTCACAACAGGGCCCACAAGTGTGATTCGAACAGGAAGACTTCTCGTAAACAAATTAACAAGTCCAATCTCTTTAATAGCCTGAAAACATCATGTCATTTTTTTCCAACTAATTAGATTTTTTCAAATACACTTGAATATCATACGTACTATTTGACAGAAGTTTTACCTGTCTAACTGTCTCAGCCTTTCTGTTATAAAGAAACGAGACAATATTATCAGCGGGATTAGATATTACAGTGCCAACAGATCCAGCAGCATAGCCTGATAAGCATGTCACACCGAGTTGCTCGGCTCTTGAGCAATCTTCCTTCCTTCTCTGTATGACCTTCCGGTACATCAGATCTACTGAGTGCTCAAATGTCGAAAACATGATCATGGAAACTGCCAACAGAAGGGGAAGCACATAGAAAGTCATAATTACAATCTCTAAAAGCAGAAACCCAGACATTGGCAAACCACAGTTGGTAATGTGATTATCATATTGTATAGCGCATCTATATGCAGCAAGACTTCAAAGCCAAATTTGATTAATAATCACATTCTAGAAATTGTGAGCAAGGTCAGGCCACTATATTCTGTACTACGTGCAAACTTGTATAGTAGCCGATGATAAAGAAGAAGCAACAAGAAGATCCTATGCAACAGCCACATGATGCAAAATGCCACTTTTCAATGGTAAATAACAGATAAATTGAAGGGCAAGAAATCTACAGGATACACAAAATACACACTTATTACTCCACTCTATCCTACCCAAGGACACTGATATGAGTAGACTTAACCAGGCACAACACTTCTGAATGACAACATGAAGGAAAATGAGGGGTGGTGGGAGGGATGATAGAAAAGACTAAATTAAGTAAAGATTTTACATGGAAGATTACGCCCCCAAAGTGGAAAGAGTCCCTTGTAAAAGCTACAATGAAGCAAAAACAAACTTCAGCATCAATGTGCAAGGTGGATAGCAATAAAACAAACAATGCATACTTCTTGGACTTTACCCTGAAAGGCCTTCATTCACATACAATTTGCGAAATCCATCAGTTAATCCCCTGGCAAAATGAGGCTGAGTTTGGACCTGAACTTTGACAGCTTCAAAGGGACAGAGGGCCACATCAGCAAATACTTGAGCTGATGCACCGCTGAGGAAGAATATAACACTCCTACGTTGATCAACTAATGATTCAGAATAAGACCTTTTAAAGTATTCATAAAGACCAAATTTAAATCCTCCTTGAACTCCATATCCGAATAGTTTCCCTGACCAACCTCTCCAGAGAGCAGAATGGCCTTGCTCTCTCCATAGTGTTATAAGCCCTGATGAAATGCCTCGGTATTTGAGAGGGTCTACCTAAAGCAAATAAAGGTATTATCAAAACATACTAGATTAGGCAAGTTACTTCCTCTTTTGCCACCCTTTAATTTTAGTTTGTTTGTCATGAGGCACATTGACACATGAAGTTTACAGATATGTTACAAGAAAGAAAGTTGTGTGTTCTAGTGCAAGATTGTTGTAAAGAAGTCACGAGGTTCAATGGCTTGAAATCAAGACATGTGATCATTTGAACACAATAAATACAGGCACGTATCCAGCTCTTGGAGTTTCCAGTTACCAGAGCAGGTAAAGAAAACAAAATAAACAACTAAACATTAGACATAGTAGAAGAACGCCATCAGAAAGAATCTTAGAGTTGGAGTTTGTTTCTTAACATATAGGAGCAATTTATTAGTGAAGGTTTGCAAAGTACATAATTAGACAATCCATGAAACAAGTTCTCTTTAATCCTAGCTTCATAAATTTTATTCCTTTCTCTTTACCAGTATTAGTTGGAGTAAGTTTTCTTTTATGTTTTGATCTATTGAGTGTCAGAAGATGAACCTATTGAAAACAATCCATAAAACTAAAGGAGATTGTGGTGTTGGAAAATGTGTAGTTTGCTATTCGACCTCTATAGATAAGAAAGATCCACAGTATACAACTACTAGAAAATAGTCGCACGTGCATCTAAATCTTATGTCACTGTCATAGCACTTTGGTGATCTCAATCAAACAACAAAGTCAACATACATCCATTTATTGTAAGTGAGGTTCAAAGTATCTTTACACTTTGTTGGGATGATTGTTACATATGGTTTCATGTTGTATCATACTATTATCACACCAAATTGTTCTGGGACTTTTCGTCATTATGTAACGATGGATTTAAGAATACAATACGATAAAATTAAAGTAACTGTCAAAACAAATATAGTATTTAAACTAACAATACATGCACAATCCAAACAAACTATATATTGACATCGAGACGGGAAGCAAATGTTAAGCACTAATTAAGTCTTAAGGAAGATGATTCAAGGCTAAAGGGATAAGTAGTTGTAGAAAGGAGACAGGAAAAGAGGACTTTAGGGTTTTTGAAATCCAAATGAGGGCAGATTTGCGGTAAATTGAATAATTAAGTCAGAGAAAAATAAATTGGAAGTGTAATTACCTGCATGTTAACCTTCAAGACATCGAGAGGAGTAATGGCGAGATGAGTAATGCCAGCGCTGAGCATTCCTCCAGCGGTACAGAGACCGTAATACCCAGCCGAGAACTCCTCAACCTCGAACACCCTTTCACCTTCCATTTTCAGCACCTAATTAATTAGCAGAAACATGCTATATATATATAGGGGTGGTGGTGCTCAAATAAAACTTAGAAGTTTGGAGGCCAAGAAATTTCTATTGCTCCAAAAATGTCCACGTTTCTCATGTCAACCAGCCGCTCTACGATGTATACATGGGATGGGAGACTATGGCCATCAAATCCAAGGTCATTTATGGGCGGAGTGACCGCACACCTCAACTAAATAGACAGCTAATTTCACTACCACTTCTCTTTTTATTAAGCTACCTTTCCTACTTAATTTCATACATACATAATACATTATCACATCACATTTCATATAGACAAAAATTAAATAAATTATGGCCAAACACATATACAACCCCTCTAACTTGTCCATATTTTTCATTTTGGCACTTTATCTTAGCCTTGTTCTATTTTAACCCTTGAACTCCATTTTTTATGTTCCATTTTAACACGAAATACTATTTTTATGATTTGTTTATTTTTATATATATTCTTCAATTGCAACTTGTTATTTTAAATCGACATGTGTCATTTAATTTTAGTTAAAAAATTAAAAATTAACAAAAAATAATATTTTTTTTTTAAAAATAATTTCTTTTTAAGAGTGTTATGTATTTTTGTGTGAAAAATAACCGACGAAATTGTGTTGGTTTTCTTTCTTTAAAATCATTGACAACCTAACAAAGTCAGTCGAGTTTTAACATTGTTTAGTAGTGTTATTAGCAATGAACA
>JAJOOO010002157.1:0-29637 GCA_029582685.1 Solanum piurae
TAGTATGAATGTAGGTAGTGTTGATCAGGCCTTGTTGAATTTTCTCCCGGATGAAATGGCAATCCAACTCAATGTGTTTAGTATGTTCGTGAAATACAGGATTAGCTGCAATCTGTATTGCAGCCTTGCTATCACAATAAATGTTTGTTGGTTCATTTAGTGTCACTCCTAACTCCTGAAACAAGTTTGAAACCCAAACCACTTCAGCTGTCAAAGTAGCTAGGCTCCTGTATTCTGCTTCTGCAGAACTTCTTGACACTGTATTCTATTTCTTTGACTTCCATGAGATTAATGAATCACCAAACTTCAATAGAAAGCCAGTAACAGACCTCGTAGTATTTGGGCAGGCAGCCCAGTTTGCATCACAAAAACCAGTGAGTTGAGGCTTCTTGTCTGAACTCATCAACAACCCCTTTCCAGGTTCTGTTTTAATGTACCTTATAACCCTCAATGCTGCATTCCAGTGTGACATCTTTGGTCTTTGCATGAATTGGCTCAAAGACTGTATTGCAAAGGCTATATCTGGCCTTGTGTTTGTGAGATACAACAGCTTCCCAACAAGTCTCTGATACTGTGTAACATCTGGCAGCAATGCATCATCATTAGCAGTCCCTTCATCATACTCCACACTAGTCAATTTCATAATGCATTCCAATGGTGTAAGGGATGTTTTTCCAGCAGCCATGCCAACCTCAGAGATTAACTCTAGAGCATACTTTCTTTGATTCATCACTATCCCTTTACTAGACCTAAGAAATTCAATTCCTAGGAAGTATTTTAGTTCCCCCAAGTCTTTAATCTTGAAATGACTATGCAACACATGTTTTTTGTCCCTTATCAAAGTAGCATCATTTCCTGTAATGAGTAAATCATCCACCTACACTAATACAATCACTATTCTTTTCCCTTCCTTCTTGGTAAATAGTTAGTAGTCCAAATGACTTTGAGTGTATCCTGAAGTGCATAAGGCAGTGGTCAATTTTGCATTCCACTGTCTTGATGCTTGTTTAAGTCCATAAAGAGACTTAACCAATTTACATACCATATTTTCACCCTTCAACTTGAATCCCTTGGGTAATTCCATGTAAACTTCTTCAAATAAGTCTCCTTGTAAGAAAGCATTGAACACATTTATTTTATATATGATCTAATTCTCAGCAGCAGCTAATGATATAATAGACCTCACAATAACCATTTTGACTACTGGTGAAAAAGTCTCTTGATAGTCTATCCCTTCAATCTGATTATACCCCTTTGCAACCAACCTGGCCTTGAATCTATCAATTTCTCCATTTGCTTGATATTTGATTTTATATACCCACTTGCATCCTATGGCAATCTTCCCTGCTGGCAAGCTAACCAACTTCCAGGTGCCATTTTCTTCTAAAGCTTGTATTTCTAATGACATAGCCTCGATCCATCTCTTGTCTTTGATGGCTTCTTCATAGCTTCTAGGTTCAACTTCTGTAGAAAACTTTGACAAATAAGCTGCATAGCTAGTTGATACATTCTTGTATGAAACATATTTTCCCATAGAATAAGGCTGATCTGTATTAGAGACTTGAGTCACATAATCCTTCATCCAGATGGGTGGATTTGAAGTTCTAAGAGAATGTCTTGACCTTTCAGGAGCAACTGGTATATCAGGTAAAGGAGCTTCAGGACCAGGACAAGGTTCATTCAATTCAGCATCATGCTGATTAACTTCAGGGAATATGTCCTCCTGAGGAATATGCATAACCTCACCATGCAATTCATCTTCTGGAGGCATTAAAATGTCTTCACAATTAATAACCTGGTGCATCTCAGAGTTGGGAAATAATGTGAGTTGTTTTGTAACCATTTTCTGAAATGGGAATATGGTCTCATTGAAAACAAAATCCCTACTGACTATCAATTTTCTGCTGCTTATATTGTACATGAGATACCCTTTCTGAGTGACTGAATATCCTAGAAAAACACATGCATCTGCTCTAGGGGAAAATGTATCTCTTTTTGGCACTCTGGTGGCATACCCCAAACATCCTAATGTCCTCAAGTGATCAAGTTTTGCTTTGACTTTGTGAAACATCTCATATGGTGTCTTTCCTCCCAACACTGATGTAGGTAATCTGTTAATTAGATATACTGCAGCAAGAATACATTCACCCCAGAACCTTATGGGAATATGGCCATGGAATCTAAGTGCTCTTGACACCTCAAGTATGTGTCTATGCTTCCTCTCAGCCACTCTATTTTGATGTGGAGTGTATGAACAACTACTTTCATGAACTATACCATAAGAATCAAATAATTCATTACACTCTTTATTGAAGAATTATGTTCCATTATCAGATCTCACCTTCTTAATGTGTGAATTAAATTGTGTTTTGATAAGAGCAAAGAATGATCTTAAAACTGAAAACACATCACTTTTCAATTTAAGCAAATATACCCATGTCATTCTAGAATAGTCATCAACAATGATCAGAAAAAATCTATATCCATTGTGTGTTACAGACTTATAAGGCCCCCATATATCCAAGTGAATCAAATAAAAAATAACATTGGTTTTAGACACACTCAACGGAAAAGGCAACCTAGTCTGTTTTGCAAGTGGACAAACTGGACAATTCTTACAAATGTCATCTGCATCACCTGATGATAAAGACAATTGCCTTAGCACCTTAGCTGATGGATGTCCCAACCTGTTATGCCACAACACTTTATTCACCAAAACTTCATTCTGAGTCATTAACAGCACCTCATTTCTCTTGACTTCTCCAATTGGTAATTGACTAGGAAAGTAGTATAGCCCATCTAACTCCCTACCAATCCCCTTCACCTTCCCATTGGAGAGGTCCTGAAACACAACAAACTCAGGAAAGAAGTTAACTGAGCATTTCATTTGCCTGGTTAGTTGTGCTACTGAGAGTAGATCAAACTTGAATTCAGGAACTATCAAAACATGCCAATCGTTTTTTCTGATTATCACTAACAGCATACGCAAGTGCAAAAGAAGAGAAAAAATTATGGTAATACATGTAAAATATTCAGAAAAATCAGAATTCATCATGAATCCTGAAGAATTAAGTAAAGCAAGTACAAAAGATGAGAAAAATAATGGTAATACATGTAAACTATTCAGAAAAATCAAAATTCATTATGAATCGATTCCAAGTAGATCTCCTGATTACAAATAGGAAAATCTCGATTCCTCAATCTCTCGGTTACAATATTTTTCATGATCCACATTTTAATAAGAACAATAATACTTACACTTGTGATCAAATATAAAGAAAAAATGAAACCGTAAGAATGAATGTACCCTCTTCAAGCTTGTGTAAGCATGCTGGGGAATTTCTCCATTATTCAACAGGTCTTCTATTGTCCAATTCCTTACGAAATAAGCTCTCACAGCATTTTTGGCCACAAGTTTCATATCTGAGAATTTCATGTTTTTTGCTTCAGAGGGAAAACGAAATCGGAAATATGATGAAGAAGAATGAAGAACGTGAGTTGTGTTTATAGTTCGTTATACACCAAGAGTTTGTTACCAAAGACTGCCCCTCGCCGTTACTCTGTTTGGGAATATTTACGGCTCTACCTTTCAGTTATTAGCTGAGTTTGGGGGATATTGCAAGGGTAATTTCGTCCCAGAAGAAAAGGAGAAGAATCCCCTCGGCTCAGTCGTTGGCGGGAAAGGGGAGAGGTCTGGGAATATAAATTTTTTAGGGAATTTCGGTTTCCTTTTCCCTTTTTATTGTTACTAGTTTCTAGGAACGTGTTTTGCACAGTTATCCCAAAATACTTTATATAAATTTTGTATTGCAAATGACATATTTTATTCCCTTCAAATCTTTGGTATTTATTAAAAAGAAAAATCCACAATAGTATCTGCATAGACATGCAGGTAAGGAGTGAGTTATATGCACATATAACACAGTAAAATTCGTGATCCGCTACATTAATACCGTGGAACAAGTGTTAGAACATACATCTATACAATAGTATCTGCATAGATATGCCAGTAAGGAGTGGGCTATATGTACATATAACACAGTAAAATTCGTGATCCGCTATATTAATACCGTGAAACAAGTGTTAGAACATACATCTATACAACAAACACAAAATGATATGCACAAAAATATATTTCTTAATATAATAATCAATAAGTCCAAACAATGAAGAAGATTGTCCTAGCACCCTGACAAGCCAATGGTAGCATATAAAATGTCTCAAAGTATCTACAACATGTACAAGGCCCCTAACATATTACAGCAGCATTTTTTTTTATTTTTTTTTTTAGCAAATTTACCACTAGACAGTGTTTAGCGATCTTTTATTAAATATAAAAAATATCAATAGAGACAAGTAATTATATCGTGATAATGAAGAAGGATATCCAATATCACACTACATATAACTTATAAAAGAATATTTAGCATTCTGTCAAGCACATACTTGTCCCAACACATAAACCAAATAGATAAAACTCATTTTCAAAATAGGTTTAAAAAACAAGCATTAAAGCTTAAAGTCTCACTTACCTCGTAAATGACAAGGTCCACAATCTTGCACTGGTCATGTTTATGACCTTAATCAAGGTCATATCTAGAATTCCTGAAGAGGCGATTTCTATATTTAGCAACTTTCAACCCTTATATAACAAAAGATAACTTTCTGCACTTCTCATGAAGAACATGAATACTACAGCAAGTAAAAAAAAAAACTTGATGCCATGCCAATTACCTGATGTTTATTTTTTTTAGAGAGAAAATGGAAATGGAAACAATTGTACTTCTTATCAAAAAAAAAAAAGTCGTTAACTACTCCTCAAAAATCACAAACAACGAAAATATCACAAGTTAATAATAATTCATATCAATTGCAATTAGAGATAATAAAATGGGTAATTTATATGGTATCCATTCAAATTACCCATTTTAAATAAATTGGGTACCCAACTCATTTAAAATGGGTAAAAATGAGTCAAATTTATATTATCTATTTAAATGTGGGTAGTTAAATGGGTAAAAGAGACTCATTTATAAAAGAAACAAAAGTCACATTAATATGTTTCTTAAGGTGTATGTGAGCATGGTAGGGATGGGTTGGATAAGGAAAAAAATTGATTTTTTTTTTGAAAAACAATTTTTTTAGGGAAGGGGGATGGGGCTGGTGGTAGTGGTGGTGGTGTGGGGGGAGGGGTGGGGTCGAAGTAGTAAAAAATAAAAAATAAATTTAATTTTTGATGCATTGGTGTTGGGGTTGGGGGTGGGAGTGAAGAGTGGGCAAGAGATTTTGCTTTCGAAACTTTTAAGATAATCCCTAAAATAATATGGGTAAATATGGATATCCATATTAACCATCGAATAACTCGTTTTTATCCATTTAAAATATGAGTCGAGTCAAGTATTTTGCCTATTTTTATTTAACTCATTTTCGATCAACTGATTCAACCCGCTCATTTGCCACTCCTAATTGCGATGACGATTTCCTCTAATCTATTGGTTTCGATCGACTAATATTTAAAAGTTTCATGTGCTGCTCCCTTAGGTGCCGTTGAAAGCGTGAGAAGATCTTTGCTTGAAGCGCTATTTTTTGGTGAAATTTATTGACAACTGTTTTTTCTCTAACTTTATTAGCAATAATAATATATGTAAGTTCTAATTTGATTGTTATACTTTTCAACTCGAATATACCCATCTTGAATTTCAGCTCATTGTAAAGAATGTCTACATGTATTTTGGTTGTGTTTGACAATTTTCCCAGAAAATGAAATAGATAACAAATCATTCGTGTATTTGCTAAAAATACGTTTTCCTATTAAAACATTAAAATGTTTTAAAAGGAGTATTTGGTTAAGTAAAACTGCTTATCACCAACAGAATGCAAAATAGACCAACTGAAAAAAATTGAAAAGGGGTTTTCGAAAACTGATATCAAGAGAAAAGCGAACCGATTTGTAGCTAAAATTTTGTGAAAAAATTGGGAACGCTAGAATGCACAATTACTATTTGCCAAGGAATATAACATTCAAAGCACTTAGCTTCAGACTAACGAATTTCAAATTCAATCAGTAAAATGTAGCCACAAAGGAATATTTTTCATCATTTACGTTCCCCATCTGCATTCTACTCTCTATTTATTCTACAGTTCCAAGTGTATCAGCATTAATTCTGAGATTCTGTCTGTGTTGATCAATTTATGCACCCAGGCATAGTCTTGCAGCATGGACCAATATACCCGGTAAACGGAAGAAGATGGAGAGTGTGCGATTGACAAAGTTAATTTCTCCAAAGTGAGCATCATACAATATCTCTTGGCTATATACCACAACGTATCCCATGAACAATGCAAAAACAATGCATACCTATCACACAAGCAGTACTCATCATTAAATCAGTCATATTATTCATTCATTAGACAGAAGTAATGATTTATAGGATGTGTGTGAGCACATTGTATGAATACAACTGCTTACCTTTAACATCCGATGAGCTGTATGGCTGTCAATGTATTCTGAATTACTAGCATTAAAGGTGGAGAAAAATAGAAGAGAAGAATAGAACAGGCAGCCCATGTAGATTGCACCCCTTTCCCTCGTAAAGGTGGATCCAAACCAGATAATTCCAATGCCAAGTGTTGGAGGTGCCAAAAGGCGGCAAACAAGCCTGTAGAGCAAGCAAGGAATGCTTTCTGAAGTTAGATATTCTTCAAATTATCAAAATATTCTTCAAAGAAGGAACACAGAACAACAAGAGATAATCAACTACACATACAGAAGGAGCAAAGTAACTGCTATTGAATTCATTAAGATGCAATATAATGTAGAAACTGAAAGAGCAAGCAAATGTCTGTCATATTACAAATGACTTCAGGAAATCAGTGGAAAATTATTTAAGTGCACTCTTCATAATTTTGTCATGTTTCTTAGTTTCACTCATTTATGAGCACTCTTCAGAACTCCTTCACATATACTGCTAGCTAAGAATGCACATAATGGTGAGATAGAATTTTCTAACTGTAACATCCCCTAAACCCATGGAAGATATAAGTAATTACAGGGTATTGGAATCTGAAAGTACAAGTCATCAGTTTACAAATCCAAAAACAATAGCTCACAACCTAACAACAGACCAACAGACCAACACCTATATTGCTCATATTGCTCAATATTTCTCATTCATATGTCAAGTATAATCCAATTCTGAACTGTGAAGACCTAGGTGATCAATCATGCCATTCCAGGTTCTCCAAAACCTAAGTGATCCTAGATTCCACTTTTAGCTAACTGCATGCAAGAATGATACAAAATGTCAAATTCATCTACTCCAATGCCATTGTTCTCACAAGTCCTTATGAAAGAATTTCCAGAGTAGGTAGTCATTCTAATTAAAGATGAAAAACAATACTAGTTTCTACAAGGATACCATTTTTTCCAGTAAGGATTTTGAGTAGATCTAATTATTAAGGATAAAGTATATATACCAATCAGCATCAAGCCTTTCTCTGTACACAATTGAAGACTACAAAAATCAGGTTTCTGATAATATGATATGACAAGAAAGCAGTAAAAGCAACTATATATAACATCAACAACAGAAATAACTGCCATCTTTTTAGTCTTACTCTTGATCTATTTCAAAGAAATATTTGGCAAATATGCCAATAGAAGCACCGATGGAAAAGGCAGCAATCATCAAGAGTAAGACCCTCGTCCTCTGCATAGACACAAGATTTACGATATAAGAAGCGACCTCAATAATAAATCAACAACTTGGAAGAAAATTTACAAGACATAGATCACGTACCACTCTCAATGGTGATATAAAGTAAAGACAGAGTAAACTTGCTACAGAAGAAAGGACTGTGAACCGCCCTCCCGCTTCCAATATCCAGTGAGAGAAGGATCCAGAAGTAAAGCTCCACATGGCAAAGAAGAGAGTAAGATATACCTATATTTCAGCAAACTAATCAATTACAGGAAATAAGGGGAATCCAATACTTGGAAGCAGAAGTGAAAATGCATCTTTTCTGGCTAACTAGGTTTTGGAAAGAAAGAAAAGATCAAACACAAGATACTGAAACCAGAAATTGCATGAAACAAATTAATCCCTCCGTCCAAAATTATATGAAACGAATTTATTTTGGGAAGCTTGAATGCAATTTCATCCAAACTATTCAAAAACAACTTTCAAGACTGTAATACCAAACTTTACTCAAAATCCTAGAGGAAGTTACAAGTTATGCCAATCGTTTTGTGTGATTATCACTAACTGCATAAGCAAGTACAAAAGAAGTAAAAAAATTACGGTAATACATGTAAAATATTCAGAAAAATCGAAATTCATCATGAATCCTGAAGAATTAAGTAAAGCAAGTACAAAAGATGAGAGAATTACGGTAATACATGTAACCTATTCAGAAAAAACAAAATTCATTATGAATCGATTCCAAGTAGATCTCCTGATACAGCTATCAGTAACGAGATTACAAGATAGAAATCTCTCGATTACAATATTTTTCATAATCAACATTTTAATGAAACCGTAAGAATGAATGTACCCTCTTCAAGCTTGCATAAGCGTGCTGGGTCATTTCTCCAGTATTCATCAGGTCTTCTCTTGTCCAATTCCTTACGAAGTAAGCTCTCACAGCATTCATGGCCTGGAGTTTCATATCTGAGAACTTCATGTTTTTTGCTTCAGAGGGAAAACGAAATCGGAAATTTGATGAAGAAGAATGAGGAACGTGAGCTGTATTTATAGTTCGTTATACACAGAAGAATTTGTTACCAAAGACTTCCCCTCGCCGTTATTCTGTTTGCGAATATTTTCGGCTCTACCTTTCAGTTATTGGCTGAGTTTTGGGATATCGCAGGGGTAATTTCGTCACAAAAGAAAAGGAGAAGAATCTTCTGAGTTCTGTGCTCAGTTGTTGGCGGGAAAGGGGAGAGGTCTGGGAATATAATTTTTTTGGAATTTTTGTTTCTTTTTCCCTTTTTTATTGTTATAAAGTTAATCTCACTGTTTACTCAAAAAAATTGTTTGCTGTGTATTTATAAAACGCCAAATTTATACGGTACTTTCTCCATTCATATTTGCATGTCATCCTTACTATAAATATATGTATATATATAATGAGTCTTTTTTATTTCTCATAACATCATAATAAATTGAGTCTTTTCTAATACTCTTTAACATCTCATTATAAATAAGTTTTTTTTACTAGAATTTCATTTGGTTAAAGTATTCACAATTTCTCTTCTATTCCACCATCTTAAATTTTAGGTACTTACCATCCTTTTTTTTTTTTTTTGCTTCCTTAATATTCATATGTTTAAATTGAAACAAGTTTCTATGACTTCTAACCGTATTTCTATTATTTTGGAATAGATTGACATGTTTACATTAGCTTGGATAGGATACAATCAATGTGGAATGTCACTTGGTTTCATGCATTACGATTTACGCCCTTGGGTGCCGTTGGAGTCGAGGGCATGAGAAGGTCTTTGCTTGAAGCGCTAGTTTTTGGTGAATTATGTTGAAACTGTGTTTTTTTCTCTATATTTATATATTAGTACTATGTTCAAATTCTATTGTTATCTTTTTCGACTCGTGAATATAAGGATATTGAATTCCAGTTCATTTTCAAAAAAGTCGAGATGTAGAATATACACTTATTTGCCAAGGAATATATACAAAGCACTTTTCATCAGTGATCAGACTAACGAATTTCAAATTCAATCAGTAAAGTGTAGCGACAAAGAAATACACATTTCATGATTTACAGTTCCCCATCTGCATTCTACTCTCTATTTATTCTACAGTTCCCCATCTGCATTCTACTCTCTATTTATTCTACAGGTCCAAGTACATCTGAGTTGCTCAATTTCTGCACCTCAGTATAGTCTTGCGGCATGGACTACTATAGCCGGTAAATGGAAGAAGACAGTGAGTGTGCGATCGACAAAGTTAATTTCTCCAAAGCCAGCATCATACAGCATCTCTTGGCTATATACCACCAAGTACCCCAAGAACAATGCTTGCACAGTGGTTACCTACCAGAAACAGTATTTATCATGTTAGACATATTATTCATTCATTAGACAGAAGTAGTGATTTATAAACATGAGAACTGTGTTATAGTTTGAGTGTGATCACATCGTGCGCATACAACTGCTTACCTCTAACACCCAATGAGCTGTGTGGCTGTCAAGGACATCTAAAGCATTAACAATAAAGCTGGAGTACATTAGAGCATAAGAATAAACCAGGCAAGCCATGTAGATTTCTCTCCTTTCCCTTGATAATAAGGATCCAAACCAGAGAATTCCAATGCCCATTATTGAACCTGCCAAAAAGCTGAAAACAAGGCTGGAGAGCAACCAAGGAATGCTTTCTGAAGTTAGATATTTTTCAAATAAGGAACACATAACAATAAGAGCTAATCAACTACACATACAGAAGGAGCAAAGTAACTACTATTGAATTCACATTAAGATGCAATATAATGTAGGAACTGAAAGAGCAAGCAAATGTCTTTTGTCATATTAGAAAAGACTTCAGAAATCAGTGGTAAACTATGTAAAGTGCACTCTTCTTAATTTCACTCATTCATGAGCCATACTTGGTGCACATGCAGAACTCTTTCACAATATTTATATTGTCAAATTTCTATGTGCTATAACATATACTACATGAAAGATAATTGTAAGATACAATTTTCGAACTGTATCCAGTCAAGTTCCCTAAATCCATGAAATAGGAATCTGAAGTACAAGTCATCAGCTTTATAACCTAACAACAGACCAACATTCTAACACCCAATGCTCGTCATATTGCTCAAATGTTTCTCATTCATATGCTAAGCTAAATGCGAGTTCTGAACTGTGAAGGCCTAGGTGATCGATGATGCCATTAATGCACAAATTTTCAGACATTCCAGGTTCTCCAAAACATATGGGATCCTAGTAGCCAATTTTAGCTAACTGCGTGCAGAAATTATACAAAATGTCAAATTCCTCCACTCTTATGCCCATGTTCTCACAAATCTTTATGAAAGAATCTCATAGAGAGTAGTTATTCTAATTGAAGATGGAAAACAATAGTCTCTGCAAGACAACAAGGATACCCATTTTTCCAGTTAGGATTTCGAGTAGAACTAATGAATATACCAATCAGCAACAAGCCTTTCTATGTACACGATTGAACACTAAAAAATCAGGTTCCTGCTGATATGATATGCCAAGAAAGCAGTAAAAGAAACCATATAAAAGTTCAATGGCAGATATCTGAACAATGTTTAGCATCTTCTGATTCTTACTCTTGATGGATTACGAAGAGATATTTGGTATAAAAGCCAATAGAAGCACCGAAGAAAAAGGCAGTAATCATCAATAGTGAGACCCTTTGATTCTGCATAGACAGAACATTTACAATATAAGAAGCGACTTCAATAATAATTCAACAACTTGGAAGAAAATCTACAAGACATAGATCACGTACCACTCTCATTGCCATTGGTAATGTAAAGTAAATCCCGAGTAAACTTGCTACAGAAGAAAGGACTGTGAACGGCCCTACCTCTTCCCAGAACAAGTGCAAGTAGTATCCAAAAGTAAAGCTCAGCATGGCACATAAGAGAGTAAGATACACCTATAATTTCAGCAAACTAATCAATCACAGGAAAAAAGAGAATCCAATACTAAGAAGCAGAAGCGAAAATGCATTTTTTCCAGCTAACTAGGTTTTGCAAAGAAAGAAAAGATCAAACACAAGATGCTGAAACCTGAAATAGCATGAAGCAAATTAATCCCTCCATCCAAATTTCTATGAAACAAATTCATTTTGGTAACTTTGAAAGCATTTGGCTCCATTCAATTTCATTTCAACTATTCAAAAACAACTTTCAAGCCTGAATAGGGAGCAAAGTTTCAATACCAAACTCCACTCCGATCATTTTATCAGATTATCACTAACGGCATAATCAAGTACAAAAGAAGAGTAAAATATTCAGAGAATCGAAATTTATCATGAAGAATTAAGTAAAGCAAGTAGAATGCTGCCTTATTCTTATTTGAACAACACAGAAACTGTAAAACAAATCGATTCCAAGTAGATCTCCTGATACAGCTATCAGTAACGAGATTACAAAATAGAAAAATCTCGATTTCAATCAAGTAGAACAATAATTCTTACATTTGTGATCAAATATAAAGAAAAAATGAAACCATAAGAATGAATATACCCTCTTCAAGCCTCTGTAAGCGATCTCGGGAATTTCTCCGAAATTCATCAGGTCTTCTCTTGTCCAATTCCTGTTGAAGTAAGCTCTCACAGCATTCGTTGCCCGGAGTTTCATATCTAATAACTTCATGTTTCTTGATGCAGAGAGAAAACGGAATCGGAAATTTGATGAAGAAGAATGAGGGAACTAAGCTGTGTTTATAGTTTGTTATACACAGAAGAGTTCGTTACCGAAGACTGCCCCTCGCCCTCCGTTACTCTGTTTGGGACTATTTACGTTTCTACCTTTCAGTTATGGGCTGAGTTTTGGGTATATTACAGGGGTACTTTCGTCAAAGATAAAAAGGAGAACAATCTCCAGGCTCCGGTCGTTGGCGGGAAAGGGGAGAGGTTTTTGAATAATTTTTCTGGGGAATTTCTGTTTCCTTTTCTCCTTTTTTATTTTACATACACATCTCTCTCACTTGCATCCCGTCTGAAAACAATTGTTCGTACAATGTAAAATGATTATTTTAAAGAATAATTAGTTACTACTATTTCTTTTCTAATCAAGGTATTTTTATTAAAATAATGTGGCAAATATACTTAGTTATTTACATAAGGAACATGGAGATATATTATTTCCTCTGTTCACTTTTACTTGTCACTTATTTCTAAAACTAAATTTCAATTTTACTTGTCAATTTTAACATATCAAGAAAAGATAAAAAAAAAAAAATCATGTTTTACCTCAACATTAAATATTTATTTTTCAAGACATCATTTAATAGGGGATAGTTTGGTAAAATACATATATCAATAACTATTTTCCTAATGGGTGTATCAAGTTAAAGTGTGACAAGTAAAAGTGAACGGAGGGAATACAATTTATCATAAATATGGCACCTTAGGATATTTGAATATCTTGTTTGCTATGGTTTCTAATCTGGTAAGATTGTATAAGAGTTGGAGAAATTTTGATAGTTTTCACAACTTGTGAGGTTTTCATATTAATGTATGAAGAAGAAAAACATATTTTCTCCATTTCAAAATAAGTGAATTGTTGATGCAATTCACACCCATTAAGAAAAAAGTTTAGGAAATAAAATAAATATCACTTTCCACTTCTGCCCTTTTAGATATTCTCAAACTATTCTTGAAAATATAAATAATTTAAAGTAAAATCTTAAATATGAGCAATTAACTCGAAGATATAAATGAGGGGCGAAAATGGGGGGAAATTTAATTTTTAAACTTTGAACAATTCACTTATTTTAAACTATGAAAAAAAGTTTAACAATTCACTTATTTTGAAATGAAGAGAGTAACTTATAAAATTTGGGGTGGGAAAGAGAAAATAGGGTGGGGATTACATTATGGGGAATCGAATCCTCACCAATCACCAGCAAGGTGAGAATTTAGATAGTCAACCAACTAAAATACTAAGATTCCTCAATCGTGTGAATCCTTTGCATATTGTACTACTAATTAAATTAATTAGCATTGTAATTGATGCAGGAAATTATCAACCATCATGAGGTGATTGAAACTAGCAAGGCCATAGAGAACACAAGTAGTAGCAAGGTGGATACTTCTCTATCATCATTTTTAGAAATTTCATAAGCCTATTGACTAATTCATGTTTTTTTTTGTTGGTTTCAGGTGATGTAGGATTCTGGATGGAATTAATCTTAAATAATAAATGTGTAGTTTTATTGTATGATGACTGGTCTCTATGTAACAAATTTTCGTTGTTATGTTAAGTGCACTCTATGATCGTGTGGAACATAGTTATTTTTAAAAAGCAAATTTTCTTTTATTCCGATAAATTCTTCTCCAATCTTGTTTCCTTTAATAATATAGTACAATATGGTATATCAAAATATGATTTGTTATGATGCAACGGGTAACAACCATCCAAACAATTTGTAAGCCAAATTTATTAGATCTACCCCTATTTCCTGCTCTATTTGTATTTTTCCTTTCACAACGCTATTAGTGTTCAACATATAAAAGCCTTTATGGGGAGAGAATGTCATTTCAAATATAAGATTCGAGTAGATTATGATCCGTTTAATTCGTCCAAGTTTAGGCGAGTTTATTGGAACAATCTATTTTAACTTGTTCAATTCAATTCATCTAAAGTTGGGTTGACATGTAGTCCAAAGTTTGTCAAAATATTTTAAAATTTTGTTTTTTTGTTGATATATATCATATATAGTCATATTTTTTTAAAAAACAATTACTAGGTACTTCAAAAATTATAAAAGAACAAATAAAGAAATTGAAACTTAGTAAGAGTTGAATGAATTATTGATTATGACCAGCTTCTTAACCCAAAACATTTAATTGACTCAATCCATTTTTGACCCGCTCAAATTCGTCATCATGTCCATAGTGTTTCATCCGTCCAAAAGTAACGGAAAACTTGACAAATTAAAAAACTAAATTATATTTGTTCACTTCACTAAACTTATTGTATGAAGGATCGATGTACTTAATTGGAAGTGCTAGTTAACAATAAATTATAGTGTGTTAATGGTGTTTTAATACAGGTTACTAGGTTAGGGTAATATTAAACGGACTAATTTACTTTAATGTCATTCAAAACTTGTTTAAATTGCGGCTAAAGCCAACATAATGTTTAGATCCAACATATGGAATCTCTTGTGAATAATCTATATCAACTTGTATGGTGCTAACTGCTAAGTGCTAAGTGCTAACTGTTAATTAAAAAATATTCTTGTTCTTGTTTTAATTACCTGACAATTAGTTAGCACGCATTTGGCTATGAATTTATTTTTATTTTTTTCTAGAGTTGAACTCAGAAAAACATATTTGGCCATAAAATTTTGGAATTAGAATTTTTAAGAATTTGAAAAATAATAAAACACAAAATTACTCACAAAAAGTCAAAAACAACTCCAATTTATATTTATAACTAAACACAACTTTAATTTTTAAATATTATTTTTTCATTCCGAAAACAAAGACTATTTTTTTCGAATTGTATGACCAAGACGCCCACGAAATTAATTACTCGTAAAAAATTTTGGACGGCAAAAGGATATCAGTATCATGATGTTCAAGAAGGAATTTATTCTCTCCATCCCATTTTAATTTTTTTAAAGTGTTGTACGTCTTTGTCTAAAAAGATGAAATATTTCAGAATAGTGTAGCTTTAACATGACATGATTATCTCTTTTTAATTTATTCTTACTCATAGTGATCACAACTTTATAATTAGTATAACAGTAGTAACAGTGAAAAAAAAAAGAAATAATTTAATAAATTATACCTTTTACTTATGTTTTTGTAATGGACGTGCTTAAAACCTTAAGCAACACTTAAATGAGATGGAAAGAATTACTTATATGAACTGACGGTGTAATATTTTTGCATTATCAATATATTTTAAGAAAAAGTTACCCTTTTCGGCTTCCCGCCAAAATAATAATTATATCTTTACTAAAATAAGTATAGATATACAAATAATATACATATTATATAAACAATTAATATACAATAAATTTCGGTTGCATATAATTATAATAAATAATAATTTGTCTTATTTTCAAAATTATGAATTTCACATTTTTAAAAAGACTTATCTATATTATTTGGATGATTTAATACTAGTGCCAAATATTCTTTACACCTAACTTACTCGGACTCTTCATTTTCGGTGTTGTTAGAGAGACACACTTTTAGTATTTAATTATATTCTCAACACGCCCCCACATGGGCCTGAATTTTTTTCATGGTCAAGCACGTGGAAATTCATTTTTCATTTTGGTGGCGGTGAGATTCAATCTCTGGACCTTTGTCTGCTCTGATACCATGTAAAGATGGATTTTGAATCAAACTCAACCTCAAAAAACTAGCTTATGAGGGGAGGATTGTTCAAGTCCATACAAGGAGATCAAATTCTTATCCCTTTTCTGATATGGGAATTCAAAACAGTCCCCCACACGTCCAGACCTCGTTAACTAGAACGTGGACACGATAATATGGGGGGCCAACATCGATGAACAAAGAATTGGGATGTGTATGACTCTGATAGTGTTAGATTCTCCAAAACTACACTACTTTTAAAGAATCCGACATGCACTCATTGATATTTTTGAAAAGTCCGAGCAACATAGCTTTACACTTACTATGTTATGTATTATAACTTAAATTCTTCTATAAATACCAGTAACAATGATTAACTCATGCACAAGGGCTACTCTAACCTTCACATTATATTCTCCTGACTTTCACTTTTTAAAAAGATGGCAAAATCACTAAGCAGAGGGATGATTATGCTTATGGTAATTGTTAGATTGAGAAAGATTTTGATAATTGACAAATAGAGGAACATATGAAAGGAACTGGTTGCGCGACATGTTTCTTTTAGATCGAATCTGACTGGATAAGGAGAACGTCAACCACGCGAATTAGAAGTTATAAAGCAGTGGAATAATTACTTTTTCGACAAGCAACCAGTACAGAAAGTTTCCTTTTTATAAAGGAGTCCTACAAGGAAAAGGGAGCGCATACTAAGTCAAAGTGTAAACAAAGGTATAAATCCTAAGAGAAGTAGGAAGCACGATCAAAGAAGGAAATAAGGGGAGTAAATAAAGAGTTCAAGAAGGAAATAAATCAAAGTGAAGTCAAGAAAGAAAACTGAAGACAAGTTCAAGTTGAACAAGGAGTTGAGGATGCAGCAAAGTCAAGTTCGAGTTGAACAAGATTTTGAGGAGGTTTAATCTATAAATAGGACAATAACTTCTGCGAAAAAGTTTGCGCACTTACATAGAGAGAAGATCAAAACACGATCAGGAGTTTGAGAGAGTTTTGAGGAGTGTTGCGAGTTTGTAAGGAAAAAGTTATAAGATTGTAGTTAAGAGTTTTGATTACAATCAATTGTGTGTGTAGGATTCGTCTAACAAGTTTGAGAAACTTGACGGACGATAGAAGACGTAAACCTGGGGTTTTTTTTGTCTTGGGTAGCTAGGAATTAAAGTTTATAATTTCTTAGCTAGGAATTAGAGTTTATAATTCCTTAGATTACCTAGGTGTGTAATCTTTGTGTTGTTTGGAGTTGAGATAAATAATACAAAGTTGTGAACTAATTATTATTTTATGAAATTATTTACTAAAACTCACAAACAGTAAAGAACAAGTAGTTAGTACGTGTTCCTTTACAGAATAAAGAGGGTCATAATTCCAACAATTGGTATCAGAGCAGGTTATCTTAATCAAGAGTCTAATAACTCAAGATAAATATCACAATAAATTCTGCACCCCCTCTCGGACATGGTCAAGGGCAACACATCAACATACCACCATTATTTAATGGGCAATACTACTCTTGGTGGAAGACAAGGATGGAGGATTTCATTCAAGCCGAAGACTATGAACTATGGGTTAGAATCACTGATGGGCCTTTAATTCATACCGTTAAGGATAATGATGGAAACGATGTTTCAAAACCTAAAGAAAAATATGGAGAAGCTGACTACAAGATGCTGGGAAAAAATGCAAAGCCCAAATGCATACTTGTATGTGGACTAAAACCTGTTGACACCCAATTTTGGCCTATCATTTTCAAAATTCGTAACTTTTAAGTTTTATTTATTTAATAGTTTAACATACATTTTTTTATAATTTTGAATAAGATTATCGATAGCTATCCTTATTTATCAAAATTTAAGATTTTTTTTATTAGTTAATTTTAAAATTACATTTTTTACATGTCATTAGTTACATTTATTATATTTTTTTAATATTGATTTTATTAGTTATATTTGTTAATATATTCATTTTAATATTTTGCATAATTTAGAAATTCATTCGAATATAGATAAGTTTTCATATACGATTATTTTATTAACTAATGGTTTCAACCCATGATTTTTAGATAATAATATTGTACAATAGATGGTTTTGAATTTTTCTATTTAATCTATTTCTTGGTCTTTAAATGGAGGGTGGTGGATAATATTTTTAGACCAAGTGGTGAAAAATTTCAAAAGGAGTGAAACCCTATTTTCAAAATTGCCGCCACCCTCCTTCCTCACCACCTCCCTTCTCCAACCAAAGCTCCGGCAACCCAAAAAACCCATTTATTTCCCCCTTTTTCCAGCAAGAAGCACAACACCATCATCGGTGCAACAACAACCAAACGATTCCCTTTTTCGGTGACCCAACAACCACCAAACTTGTACCAAAATCACCCATGTCCTTCCTTGTTCAACCCATTTTCCTTTCTTTCTTGTTGCTGCCAGCAAACAGTGGCCGGAAACAAGCTCAGAAAATACCATTTTTCGCACTTGAAATAATCAGCTCACACAACCAGACCAAAACCCTCTTTGTTTTCGTCCCTTTTCCGGTGAAATAGTCACCGAAAATGACCCCCAAACCCCCTTTCTTCTCCAACCCAAACCCCCATCTCCTTTTCCGGCGAACACGGAACCAACCAAACAGCCACCACACCTCCCAAACCCAATCAAAAACTCCACCAGAAATCATCTCCAAACAACTCGAAATCTTCGAAAGAAACCACCACAAACCCCTCTTCTTTTTCCCCTACTCCCGACCAAAAACCACACCACTAATGGCCTTTTTTCCAGCAAAACAGCCACCAAAACCCCTTCGTTTTCCCCTCTCTCTTTTTTGATAAAAGAGCCACCGAAAACGACCCCTAAACAGCAACCCCAAATGGCCAGTCCCTTTCCCCCTTCCCCTCTTCTGATTGTATTTGTTTTGTAGGTATTCCGGCAAGCCAAAGCTCTTCCTCGCTGCTGTTCCGTGCTCTCTTCGGCAACAACGATAAACCACTCTCCATCTCCGGCAAATGAGATGAATGTTGACAAAAGAGGTGAGGGAAACAAAGAAAAAAATCTTGGACTCAAAGCAACTGAAAGTGATGAATCAGATATAGATGATGAAGACTTAGAACTGATCAATAGAAACTTCAAGAAACTCTTCAAAAGGGGCATAAATTCTGAAAAAAAGGTATCACCCACTAAGGAAAAGAATACAGAGAAACCACAAAGTGAAGGATGTTTCAAGTGTGGAAAAACTGATCATCAAATTAAGGATTGTCCTATGTGGGAGGTAGAATGGATAAAAGAAAGAGCTGAAAAGGAGAAGAGGGAACTTTTAAACAAAAGAAAAAAGAAGAAGGAGCAAGCTATGTATGCTGCCTGAGGAGCAGGTTCAGAGATGTATGAAGACGATGTTGATGACATTGCCTTGATAGCCATAGAAGAATCGGAACATGAACCTAATTCAGACTCTGAAGTAAATGAGGTAAACCTTTCTGATCTCAAAGATAAGTTAAAAAATTTCTCTAAGAAAAAAATATCATTTTTAATGCTCACATCTATAGACACAATTTAGGAACTAGTTAAAACCAAGAATCAGATACTTGCCTCCCTAATCAGTTTAAAATTTGAGTATATAGATCTTGAAAAACTCAATGCTGACCTGAAAGAGAAAAATAATCTTTTATCACAAAAAGTTCAACAACTAGAGTCTTGGAATCTGTCCAATAAAATCGAAATCCTAAAACTCAAAGAAATAAGTAAGGACAAAATCTGTGATAAGTCAAAAGATGATCATGAAGTTAAAAGGCTAAAAAACGAATTATGTTTAGAGAGAGAAAAATCAATAAAAATAAGACTTGAACTAACTAGGACTAAATATGAGCTTGAACAAGCAAATAAATGGACAAAGTCATCTATGATTGTATCACATCTGGGAAATAACCACCGAAATCAAAAAACTGAAATAGGCTTTGATCAGTCCAGAATTGATAACCCTTTGTTATGCATCATCTGTGGTAATTCAGGTCACTCTAAGATAAATTGCCCAAAATACATATTCACCATTAACAATAAAACAAAAGGCACCTATAAGACACCTCAAAGGAACATGTATACTCAAAAGAAATCTAATCTACCTAAATGGATACATGGAGATCTTATTCATCTTTTTTATCAATACAAAGGACCCAAGCTAGTATGGGTTCCTAAATCTAACCTTTGAATTTGCAGGAAAAGTGAGAGGAAGAAAGCAACATTCTATATGAACAGTTGTTGCTTGAGACACATGATTGAAACTAGAAGAAATTCCTCTCACCTGTAGAAGAAAATGATGAAATAGTAGTTTTTGTGGTGAAAATTCTTTTTGGTCAAATCAAAGAAGTTGAAAAAGTAGGCAAGACTAAATAAACACTTTTAAATGAACATGTTGGAACTTGGGGATGATTAAAATCATATGAGTATCCCTCAGTGGCTAATGAACATTTCACATACTGCCTTCTAATCATGAATTTTATGCTCAGTCTTGTACATTTAGTTGTATGTCTCTATACCACTTTTAAAGCCAAGCTACTCATGCACTATAACATTGTATTTGCATTTGTCACATGAGAGAGGCTTAGTAAAATTGGAGCAAAGTTCAGCATTTTCAGAGATCTAAGGTATGTGCACTACAATTATTCATAATTAAATATAAAATCAATGCACATGTACATGTTCCTTCCACTTGTCCCAAAAGATATATTAATGTCCTTAATACTACTAAACAAACATCTTCTTAAAAAGCCTATTTAAAGCCTTATCCTTGTGTTTCTCTACAACTCACACCCTTCTCTTCCATAAACTTCTTAACCAAGAAATCCTCTTTTTCTAAAATTGTGGAATAAAGTGTTCTTCAAGAAACATGTCTATGCTTGATTAATTACAATTTATGTTTCTTAATGACATTCTTGGAGATTCTAAGTGTGTTGGTCTATCTGATGCTATGGTTGAGATGACTTCGGTGGATGACGTCTCTACGTTGGTGGCTTATAAATATAGGTTGTGGTGTAGAAAGTAGGTTGTGCCGGTTCTTAGGGAGAATCTGTATTGGATGTGTCTAAAATTACTAAGGAAGTTTTAGAGGATGTACCTTGTGAGGGGGAATATTTTGGGGACTCTATAGTTGAACAAAGTTCACTTTTTAGGCTTAACTTGGGTGTATCTAGTGAGGGGGAAACAATGGGAGACCCCTCTGTCGAACCTAGTCCTTCTATTGGATCCATATAAACTGGGATTTAGGATTGATGTAAAAAATTATTATAGTTGGTACTGCACTTGATAGTACCACGTCTAGGGAACATATTGAGAGAACATGTTCCTCTACAAATGATGGTGAAGAAAATTTGTTCCTTTTACTGACTCTATTGAAATTAAAGATGACTCTATTGAAATTAGAGTTGTGAACTTTGGGAAGCGGACAGTGCTCTTAGTTAAGGTGATTACTGATTTAGGGGGTTAGAGATAAGTGAACTATTGTTTCTTCGGAGGGCACATGATTGATTGAACCAGTTCCTTAAAGGTGATACAAAATGAAAAAAATAATAAGCTGAAATTGAAGTCATGTGTGTCACGAACCAGAATGTCATGGACCAGCTGCATATGAACTATGATCCTGAAAATGTAGGCCTGCTAAAGAAAAATAAAACACAAAGATCAAGGCTACCCTGAAAATTGAGAAGACTACTAATTTTGTTAATCCAAAAGATGTTTTTTTAGCTGCTTAAAGAGGACTTATATTAACCCTCTCATGCCCGATCTTTTGCTATTGCCTAGCCACTCTAGCCTTTAACTTTCCAAATTTTTTCTCATCACAAGTGTTTGATTCTATCTTTAATTTTGATTACATTTGTGGTGTATATGCTTTTTGATTAATGCTAATGTTGGGTTTGAGTTTCAGGTTCATGTCTATCTCATATGTTTGTGCAAATGCTTTGTTATAGCTAAATGAGTTCTTGATTTTTAAGTGTTTGTATAGGTGATAGCCCCAGTGGTCATGAGTATCGAATTTGCTTCTCTTAGTGTGGTGTAAGCCTTCATGGTGTTTTATGATGTCAAAAGGAGGAAGTGCATGCTTGTGTAATATTTATAACCCAATTGGTCTACCTTGATCCTCTAATGTGTTTGCTTTGTGTGTTGTACTTTAAGAAACTGACATAACACAGATTGATCTATTCACACAAGAAGCAATGGTTTGTCATCATCAAAAAGGGGAAATTTGTTAGATCGAGAAAGATTTTGATAATTGACAAATAGAGGAACAAATGAAAGGAATCGGTTGCGCGACATGTTTCTTTCAGACAGAATCCGACTGGGATAAGGAGAACGTCAACCACGCGAAGTAGAAGTTATAAAGCAGTGGATGAATTACTTTTTCGACAAGCAACCAGTACAGAAAGTTTCTTTTTTATAAAGGAGTCCTACAAGGAAAAGGGAGCACATAATAAGTCAAAGTGTAAACATAGGTATAAATCCTAAGAGAAGTAGGAAGCATGACCAAAGAAGGAAATAAAGGAAGTAAATAAAGAGTTCAAGAAGGAAATAAATCAAAGTGAAGTCAAGAAAGAAAACTGAAGACAAGTTCGAGTTGAACAATGAGTTGAGGATGCAACAAAGTCAAGTTCGAGTTGAACAAGACTTTGAGGAGGTTTAATCTATAAATAGGGCAATAACTTCTTCGAAGAAGTTTGCGCACTTACATAGAGAGAAGATCAAAACACGATCAAGAGTTTGAGAGAGTTTTGAGGAGTGTTGCGAGTTTGTAAGGAAAAAGTTGTAAGATTGTAGTTAAGAGTTTTGATTACAATCAATTGTGTGTGTAGGATTCGTCTAACAAGTTTGAGAAACTTGACGGACGACAGAAGACTTAAACCTGGGGGTTTTTGTCTTGGGTAGCTAGGAATTAGAGTTTATAATTTCTTAGCTAGGAATTAGAGTTTATAACTCCTTAGATTACCTAGGTGTGTAATCTTTGTGTTGTTTGGAGTTGAGATAAATAATACAAAGCTGTGAACTAATTATTATTTTACGAAATTATTTACTAGAACTCACAGACAGTAAAGAATAAGTAGTTAGTACGTGTTCCTTTACAAAATAAAGGGGGTCATAATTCCAACAGTAATAGTGGCTGTAATTCAACTTTGCAGCCACCATTGCCTCCGCGAGCGTCTCGTGGGGAGAACCTTGCAGCGCGGAAGCTAAAGCGAAAATAGAAGAATGTATGAAAGAAGCAACTGGTGATATTGACAAATGCTGCACTATAATGCACAGCGTTATTGACAATAGCTGCCCTTGTTGGGTTCACGCTATAATTACTAATAGACAACTTGCAAAATTCTATTTCATGAACTGTGATATTGTTCATCCATTATGCTCAATTGCTCATCAAGTATATTGATTTTTATTAATTATAATAATTAGCTAATTATAAATTAATTAATCATGATTATATCTTAATGGTGTGTGTTTATTGTTTTTTTTTTTCAGGCGATGTGATAAATAACATGAGACGGAGGAAGATTATGGGGATTGATAATGCTAGTATTTCTTTTTTCCAAGGCTATGTTGTCTTTGTGGACGTTAGTTCAGTTCTTAATTTTCTAGTATTATTTAAGTTGCTTCTATTTTTGTTTTCGTTTATTAGAGTTGCTGAAATTTTAACGCATTGCATTAAGAACGTTCTTGTTAAATATGTGGTGATAATGAGGGTTTAACTTATGTGCGCGATTTTATATGATCTTATTTGTTGTAACTTTCTGCTTGAATAGTGTCTTTTCGGATTTACAACATGAAACTAAAGAGGTTTATGGGCTTTGAAACTAGATACTGAAAGAGCTGTGCCCATCTTTATTTTAACAAATCCACTGATGTTGATATTTTGGCTTCTTTATTAATTTTTTATTTTATGATTGTGGTGTCCGAATCAACTTTTGCACACCTTGACTAATTTCAAGGTATACTTGTCACCTCACACTACTATTTTGGCCTCTTTTTACAAATTGTACATATTTCTAAAAAATCTCATCACTTCTAAGTCTCGGCTGAAATTTAATTAAGAAAAAAAGTTAGTGGGCGGGTCAGGGGTTAAATTGGGCCGGAATCGGTCCAACAAGTCAGCCCGACCCACTTGATAGATATAATTTTGAATTTATTTGGATTAATTTTGAAATAAAAACACATGTTCATTAGTATTTTTTTTACGCCATAAATTATACATTTCTTTTAGCTGCTAAAATTGAGCTATCCATCAAGATTTGTGAACCAATTCTTGCTATATTTAAAACTTGGTCAATAATAGTGGAGTATATCTTATTGCAACTTACATGGAACCTACTACAACCAAACAAATCAATAAAGTCTCCTAAACCATAGCAAACTATCGTTTTCCAAAAGGTAGTTGGTTGAACGTTGGTATAAAATATAACTACTAATAAGGCAACAAAATTCTTCGATCCAACAACTGGCAGTTCCATAAACTAAATTAAAGGTGAAGAAAAAATCACTTTTATTTCTTACAACAATATGATATGCACACAAAAATAGCGCTCATGAACATATAATTAATTAAAAAAGGGACAAAAAAAAACAACTGATAGTAAGTAAGTAAATAGGAAATAAAAGCACTGCCTCTCGCCTAGCACATGAACACAAACAAAGCTCCCAATACAACTGAAACTCCGACCACAAATTTGTCCATGCTTCCAAATACTCCGGTTGCTCCGTTAGGCGTAGTTGGGGTTGACTTGGCGGGTGTATTGGGTGTGGCGGGTGAGTCAGAAGGAGTTGAAGGAGTAGTTGACGGAGTTGAAGGAGTAGTTGACGGAGTTGATGGAGTAGAAGGAGTGGAGCTATCTTGGACATTGACAGATAATTTCATGCCAGATTGACAATGACCAAAAGTAGGACAAGAGAAGTAAATTGAACCAGATTTGGAAAGTTTGATTGTGGTTTTTCCATCGCTGTATGACTCAATGGCGTTTCCGGTGTTGCAGTTTTCGTAGTCATCTTTGCTTATCACATCCACTCCGTGGCTTCCACCATAGTTGAACTCTGATCATTCATCATAAAAACTCAAAATTTTACTATAATAATGATAATTGAGAAATTAAACTTTGTTAATCAGTACTATAATATATGGAAAGGAAACAACTTCTTGTCAATCCTATATACTTATGATATGTTTTTTTAGTCGTTCCACCGTTAATCAGAATGAAAAACCTTTTGATGGGGAGAATTTTATCTCTTAGTGAACCTACTCAACACGAATCCATATTAATTAAGGCTCGAATGATTATAGTAATAGTACTAAGAAAACAGTTAATATTGCATCGTCGTGCACCATTTAGTTGATAATTAATTAAACACAGAGTACTCTGTTTTTTTCCACTCATAAACTCTGTTTCTCAAATGCTAAAGAATTATAAGGTTACGTTTCTTCTCTAACTTAAGGAAATTCTTGGACTAATCTAGAGAAATACGATGGGATGAGATGGTTGAGATAGCTAGATTCTTAACTCAAAAGTTTTTTTTTTCTATTTTAAAAAAAAATTAGGGGTAGGGGAAGGGAAATGGAGACGGGATTACAATGCGGGAAATTGAACTCTCACCAAGAAGGTGGAGTTTAAATAGACAATAAGGAACAATTTACCTCTTTGATAAAGCTATCTAACACAAATCCAAATTAATCGAGCGTATACATTACGAATATTAAATGTCTGACGATGAAAATTGATACAAGTTGAAAGACTAACCAAGGGTGTCACCAACGGTGAAGGTTTCAGCAGCAGCCCAAGTGGTGTAATCACCGGATTGGGTCCACCCGCCGCTTCCTCCGACGACGTGGTTGGCGGCAAAAGCCACCGGAGAAGCAACAAGAAGAAAGAGGAGAGTTGCTACTGCTGACACTGCCATCACTTAAATTTGATTAATAAAATTTCTTTCTAAGTTAACAAAAAAAATTGTTGTTGAAGATTAAAGAGAGAACAAAGAAAGAAAGAAAATTGCACACATTTGGCAAATGATGTGTGCCTTACTTATATAGAGTGCATGTCATGTAGTTTCAATGCTACAAGTAACCTTTTAAGAAAAAAAATAATAATATATAAATTCCAGAGTTTTATTGCTTGTGAAGATGTAATATTTAAACATGGGATTTGGTGCAGTTCTACTTTCCCATGTCTACCTAATATTATTAGCAATCATATTTGAATGTCTTTCTCTATACTTTTGCTGACTTTATGGCATGTCTAAAATGTCGTGGCATTACCCCTTGGAACTTAAGTTTTGCTATTACTTGCCTTTCTCGCTAAAAAAAATAAAAATAGAAGCTTGTTTTAATCAACAATTTGACTCACAAAAACATAGTGTTACAAAGGAGCGGCTCAAGCACATTCAACATTCAGTGACTTAAAACTTAAATGATTTATTCTAATAATTTTTGTTCAGATGATAATGTAATCAATTCATATATATTTCAAATGTGTCAAACTTTTTCTAATAATTCTTTACTTTTATATAAAAAGTTTACTTCTTTTAGAAATAGTACTCAATATTATTATTGTTAGAAGAATTGGGTCCCTCAATTATGAAGGCTTAAGACACCTGCCTTTAATTCTAGAGGTGAAAGTCAAAATTTTAATTTATAGATTTTAAATTTTATAACGATAATTTTAAGTATTAATAACTGAATTTTCAATGTAATATATCAAAGGTTATTGAGTTCATCGAATCTGTACTCAGACGTCTAGCTCCGCCCTATTTATTCGAACTCTTTAGAGCTGGCACTGCAATACAATATGAGAAGGTATATTTAATATTTTTGTTCCAAGGATATGTTTAAGTTGTTTTCAAATTTCAACTAAAGGTAATCAAATAGCCAAGTCCACGGTGATTATAATTGTAACAAAATTAGATGTGTATTATATGGGTATTATTTACACACGACTTTTCATGTTTTTTGAGAATATACTTGATTGGCGCCACCCAATATGTAATAAATTTATCATATCATGCAAAGAGTAGGTTTTGGCAAAACAAATAAAATACTTTGATAATGTATTGATTTGAGAAAATGATTGTCACGTATTTGACTTTGGACCAAATAATATAACTAATTCTTAATTTTATTTGTGTTGGTTGGGTTTGTTACTTGTCAGGCCATGCATTAGTTGTCCTCTAATCCAATCACAGATAATTGCAGTTTTAATTAGTCAAACGAACAGTTTCTTTCTTGTTCTAATTATTATTATTAACAAGAAGTATTGAAAACACCTCTAAACTTGACGCAAATTATTAGTTTCTTTCCCAAACTATTGACCGTCTTAAAACACTCCTCTACTTGATTAGCTAAACTTAAATACACCCCCAATCTATCACGTGACATAGCGAGTGGTCTCAAACTCTTGTATGAGCATGAAACTCTTAATAAAAGAACGAGAGAGGTGTTGAAAACACCTATAACTAAACTTTATTCATGTTGCAAGATTGAGGGTGTATTTAAGTTCAGTTAGTCAAGTAAAGAGGTGTTTATAAGACTGTCAATAATTCAGGGATTAAACTAATAATCCACACCTATATTTTAGAGATGTTTTCAATAAAAAAAATTATTATTAATTTTTTATACTATTTTATTGGTTAGTGCCAATTAAACGAAACACACGACGAATAATACCTTATTGGGTCAGCTTCCAGAATATGGGTTAGTTATAAAATTTCGTGTATAAGTTGTGCTCAATATAAAATAGTAATCAATTACTAACCATTCAACTAATGTTAGCTAGCCAGATCTAAATATATCTTGAAATATTAACTCTAGAAAAAAATTAAAAATGTGTAAAGGTTATAAAGTTCGTTAATGTTTTTTTACTTTATCAATCGTCGAAGAAAAACGACTGAATAGAAATCTTATATTATAATTTCCTAGGGGAATACCATAATTATTAGAAATGAGTCGATAGGTATAGTTTATTTTTTAATATAGATATCCCAGTAGAACATGGAAATGAGTTGGTTTCGATTTGAATCTTTTCTGATTGATAATTTGGAATTGTTTAATGATTGATCATGAAGAAAAAATGTAACAACCAAAGTTCAATGGTATAAACGTATACGAATACAAATATAAAGAGTATAAATTTCTTATAGAAATAAATGATTAGACATAAAATGATGTGAGAATTGTAAAATTAGGCTTTCCTATTTCATTAACCAGTAAGGTGAGGCTTTTTCATTCTTCAACACCCCATTTCATGTCTACGGCTAGACATTTGATGTGTGAGCAAATTTAATTTGGGGATCTAGCATTGAGTGAGATAGATTTTTTAATACCGTATAAAGTTAATCTTTGTGCCTAACTCACACCTCAAAAGATATTCTTATAATACTTTTTATGTAATTTTCAAATATTTAAAAAGTTTATATCCGAATTTATAATTAAAATTAAATTATTTGACTCTCAGAATTTAAACTATGTCAACGTAAATTAAAAGACAGGGAGTAGAATTTTGAGAGCAACGTGATGCCAAGTCTTTTGATCAGTGGCTTGAAATCTGCAAAAATCCTTTTAAGGATTTGACTGCAAAAAACATGCATACGGTGAAGAATTAAAACAGATTTTTTAAAAGAACTTTTTTTCTTCTTTGAAACAAAAAAATAAATAATTGATTGACATTTTATTTTTGGTTGCTTTAAGACGGATTGATTTTCTAATTTTTAATCTTTAGGAAAGCAAATTTAGAGATTAGAAGCAAGATCGGATAAATACTAACAGGTATTTCATACTTTATAAAATAAATAAAGCAATAAATGGTGTTTTTTTTTTTATATTAAAATAAGTGGTGTTTTATATTATAAAAAAAAAGAAACCTTTCCTTCCAAAATTGTCATTATTTTAGTACATTGAGTTTTATATCATTAAAGTCTAAAGAGTTACATCTTTCTACGAGAAGTATTTAATCAAGGATAAAATAGTAAAACATTTTTTATTTATTTTAGAAGTGAGTAATTTTTTTAGTGGGTGCGTCCAAGCTAAAAATACAACTACTTATTTTAAAATAAAAGGAGTATTATTAATACTATACAAAATTCTATGACATTTTCTTCACCACGATATATAAATGAATCTTGCTCAAAGATTTCCTGAACAAATGTGTATGTTTATGGCAAGCACATAACAACTATTTTATTGGATTGGAAAATTTCAAAATAATAAATTGGAAAAAATAATAATAATATTTATTTCGAAAAAAAAATTGTATATTGTTTACAGCATAATTGACAGATAGAGTATCAGTAAGAAAAGATTTTGATACAAGTAACTAAATATTTATTAGGTCTCCACCCATATAAATCTATGGACCATCAACATTATAATTAATGGAGGTCATATTTATATTTAGGGCTAACCCATCGGTGGCCCCCTAAACTTGGCACGATCTTTCACTTAGACACCTTAACTAGGCTTTGTTCATTTTAGACACCTCATGTCACGCCCAACTGTGTCAATTTGACACTTTCAGCTGACATGGCAAAGTGAGTGTTATACACTCGCTATTGACGCGTGAGGAACTTATTTA